>VZTE01002171.1:3257003-3292302 GCA_013397775.1 Eulacestoma nigropectus
GGCTCGGAGCGGCGGCACAGCCCCCCGCCGCCCGCACATTGTTCGCCGGCCCCTTTCACAACGGGGGAAAAGGTAATTGACAGCCCCATTGTCCGCCCCGGCCCCCCGCGGCTTTAAAACACTCCGGGGCCCCAGTCACACGTTGTCAATGGGAGCTGTCGGAGGTGACGAGTGAAGAAGGGCTGTTCAGGAAACAGTTTGAGCCCTTCAAGTGGACAGGCCTCAGTGACTTCTCCGGCACTTCGGCTGCCACAGGCAGACCCTTCAAAAATAACCTTAAAGCAATAAATCATACATGTTTCCTGCACTATACAAGGAACAGCTGGTTATTTTTCTGCACTTCCCCTCCCCCCCCCGCTCCTTTTTTTTCAGCCTAAAAATTANCCCCCGCCCCCCCCCCGCTCCTTTTTTTTAAGCCTAAAAATTATTTAAGCACAGGAAATCAAGCATGTCAAAGTTGGGCAAAACAGTTTGGGTGATTTAACAATTACAACACTTCTTTCTCTATTAACCAATCATTGGGCTTTGACTTTTTATCTCCTCATTTCCACTGATTTCTGCATCTGCTCCTATAACTGGGGTAACTCATCCCTTGTCTTCCACACAGCAAGGGAAGTGATCTGCGTGGTTTGCAAGGAAAAGCTGTTCACTCTGATTCTTCTCTTTCACAGGAACTCTGGATCCTGGAGTTCAAAAAGATGTCATGGACTTAGCCAATCGATTTATTTAGGAACAAAAACCCTGAACCTGAGAATTACTGAAATGTCTCATCGTAGGCAAGTCTGGACCTCTGTACTATGCTTAGTGCCCTCAACTATCTGATGCAGGCAGCATTGATGCATCGCCACTCATGATGCATCATATATGATGTGTGTGCATAATAATGTGTTGGATGCGTTAGATTTTGAATATAACTACAGGTTTTTCTCCTGAGGCCTCTGCAACCTCAGGCTCTGTTGCTGCAGCTGGATCCACACGGGCCAACATTTGTGTTTGCACCAACCCCTTTTAGGAGCCCACCTGCCTGGATCTGATTTCAGCCTTGGAGCTGTCATTTCCTGCCATCACATGAGGTAGTTAATGCATACTAACTAACTAAAATCCAGATCTGCTAGACTTAGTATTGCTGTTTACCAATGCCCAATTCTGCCAATATATTCAGTGCTTGGAACTGATGATACACTTAGGAAATAAACAGCAGGGGTCAAATATTCTTTGCTTTGTTCTGCAATGTCCATACACTGTGACTAAAACATTGTATTCTAGCCAGAAATGTAACGCTTGAAAAAAAACTGACAGAAAAGCCAGAGGATGAAGTAAGGAGAAAATCAAACTCTTTTGGAGGTTTGCAGTTTGTGAAAATTAAGGTAAAAAAGAAAGTGCCAGCTAATGTGCAGCAGCGTTAAATTCTCCTTACTCACATAACGTAGGATATATGTTCTTATTTCTTTATCGTGACACCTATTAACAAGATATAAAGAATTTCACTGTTGGCTTAAGGGTGGCCAGAGAGTATTTAATTGAAGCAAATGGTCATGACAAAGGAGGTGTGTGGCAGCAAGTTTAAGTCTGTGATCTGCGCAGTTCACTCCATGGCATTAACCCATCCATTTTGGCAGCATTGCACTGGTGGGTCAGGCCATGGGAAGGAAGATTTGCATATTTTTAAAATTTTTTGAGTACAGTAACATACTGTCTGTCTTTCACTTGCAATATGATATGTTTGTATGTCTGTCGATATAATTTCATCTCCTTGTGGGTGTAGTTTCAGTTCATCTATCCACAGCACATTTCTGCCCTAGTTTAAAGGCTAAGGTAACATAGGCTTGCTAAGTGCCTGAGACTCGTTTACAGGCAATTTTAGGCAAACCTTACAACATGCTGTAAGACATGGCCCTCCTGAATAGCTTTTGAAATCATATGGGAGTAAAAGCTGTTCAAAACCTCAGACCAGATGCTTTGGTAGGATCCAGCCCTTAGCTTGCAAATTACTTGAGGCAAGGATCTCCTTCCTGTTTGGCAACTTCCTAGAACACTTTTGCAGCCGGATACATAAAGTGTTTATTATATTGAGGAGGAGATACTCATCTGGAGTGATTTACCGTTGCTCACTTCCATCCTCTGAGAATCCAGCACCACATGGAAGTCAGAGGTTATCCACGTCCTGCAAAGGGAACCCATGATGGAAAGCTTTTGCTGTAAAAACCTGCTTTCTTACTCTCCTTTGCTGTGACCAAGAATTACACATTCTCATGTGTCACATTATACCAACTAACCTAAGGTCTGCTCACACAGTGAATATAGCAATATTTTGCTGTTAAAATGAGTGGCACTTTAGAACCTGCCACCTTGAGGGCTTTGAGGTGTGTCTTTTGTGCTGGGGAGCAGTATAAAAATGCCCAGTTAACAAGTTTGCTATTGCCTTTGCCCAGCAGTGCAAAATGATTGCTTAGCCACCATTGGATCAGTGGAGAAAAAAAATCCCACAACAAAGCAGTAATTAGGACCAAAACCTCTGCTGCTCACTGACCTACATGTAGAAGAGCACTTGAAAAGCCATTACAGAATATGTATGCTTATTCCCTAGCAGAGCTGAATCCTTCACTTCTCAATTCTTCTCGTATCTTAGGGTAGATGGAAGAAAATACCCAGTGTTTTGGAGCACTGCTGGCAGATAAAAACTCAGTGTCAGTACTTTCCTGACAGGCTTTTCCTACTTAGCTATGCTCATTTTTAATGGGGGATTAGAAGCAAGTATGACAAATATTTTTCTTCCGATGTACAAACAGGTCTGTGAGCTAAGGCTGTGAATCCTGCCATATGAAAATAGTGACAGCAAGATGGCAGGATAGCTGACATCATGTGCTGAAAGAGGAGTGACAGCAAGGCTGACAGAGAGGCTTAACTGGACAGCCAAGTGTGAAAAAAGTGCAGATGGACAGGTGTCTGTAGATGACAAGATGGGAGAAAGAAGTGCCGAGCACTAGAACTGTCTGAACAGGGTATCCATTTCATTAATTTATATCTTTATTTGTATTTTTATTTCTTGCCTTATAACCCTGGAGAACCATGTGTTGTCTCTGGATTCCAGTGAGGAAACTGTTCCTGCTTTTGCTTTGCCTTTGCCTCAGTCTTGCAGTCAGGCTCCCTTAACCCTTGTTGTGAAATCTAGACTCTAATAAAGTCAAAGGGAATTTTGCCATCAAGTTTAGTGTGGCCAGGATTTTACGGCAGTGTCAGCAATGTTGTACTTGCATAGACCAACGTTAAATTTGACAACAAGAGGGGAACTTTTCACACATTTCCCCCAACTCCCCTTCCCAAAAGAAAGATGTAAGCTGCAGTTGAAAGACAGTTAACGGTCTTTAGTCAGATTCGTGTAAACAGTGTGAACTTGGAGGAAGAACACTCATTCTGCAAGGTATAGGCTAAATACAGCCTGCAAACTCAATTTATCCAGCTTGTAACCTACTCCCAGGAGCAGCTGCAGGAGCAGCTTGGGAATGAATTACATACCAAATTCACAGTTTCTGGGAAACATAGTACTAGTTTGCATGCCAGTCCAATGGACAACTCCATGAACACTCTAGCTTGGGCTATGTGAGTCATAAATGCTGGGATAGAAGGCTCTCACTGTCTCTTAAAAGGAGGTATTTGCCCAGACAGCCAGAAAAAATTGGGAACTACTGATTTAGATCACGGTAAAATTTTCTTTTAAGATTCTTGTCAGTGCTTCCACCATTCAACCAGGAAGAAGTTGGGCTGCCAAATGAATTGAGGTTGAAACCTGTTTCTGAGCATATCTCTGGGTTCAGTAGCACAGAAATGTAACAGGTGAAGCTTTGAATCTTTTGAAGTCTATAGGAAAACTACCCTTCACTTTGATGAGGTCTGAATTTCATCTTTTTCCCATCACCTTCTTCTTCCCCGTTCACTTAATTCACCTCATAAAACAAAAACTGAGGCCTGTGTGTGTTTTTGTATAGCTGTCTAGATTCCTTTGAGCCATGCACTAGCATACAGGCTCCATTTGTATGTACAAAAGCCATCTATACATATGCAATTTCACTAACTGTGCATGAGAAGATCCTCTACAACCTTAGGCTTCAACTTATGAAAATCTGATTCTGGAAGCTTTATGGTTCCAGACTCTTTTAGGGAGAGTCAGGGAGCCAAGGGACGTGTCTGTCTGGTGCATTTTGCAATGAGCTTTTTACTTGGGAATAAAACCTGCAAGATGCTCAGTGCTGCTGTTTGCTTTAATAAGAGTCCCTTTGAAGGCATGTGGGATCCAATTTTGTGAGAATCCAATAATGAGAATCATGAGGAAAAGAAAAGGTCTTAATTGACTCTGTCTTTAAGTTTTCTGGAGTCCTTTGTATGGATTTTTCTAGTGTGTAGAAGGGCTTAACGCACATTTTTCCTTGTCTGGAGTCGGGGCAAACAGGCCCTGCTGTTGTCAGCTGCACAAAGGAGCGCAGACATCACGCGTTTCATCCTCAGAAGTTCTGCAGTTGCTTGGCTTCAGACACATGGAAGTTTTACCTGAGTAATGACAGGAAGATAAGGCTCATTAGCTGATTAATTCTCGCAACGCCCAGGTCACACCCCTTCCGTAGCCGGTTGGGCACAGGTGTGTTGGACATGCGGATGTGCACAAACATGCCCTTTGTAGAACAGCATCTCCCCTTTGTGCAGTGGCTGCTGTGCCTGAGCATGTGTTGTGCCGCTAAGTGAGGATGGTTTGAAGATACATTTTTGTTACACAATTTAGCCACCATGCCGTGGGATATCTTACCTCTTATCTTGGTAAAATCCCCTACCTGCGTCTGCCTTGGTGTTCCAGATGCTAGAAGTTAATTATCCTACAGCAATCTGACACCTGTGTTACCTCACAGCTGTATTTGTGATGTATAAAAAGGTGCTTTTAGCGTGGAATGTGCGATCATTAAGTTTTAAAAACATTTAATTAGGGGGAAAAATTGGAACAGGGAAGGACAAAGCTCCCCTTGCAGGTTTGAAGCCCACAAAAAGCAATGCTCTATGCTCCCTCTGCTGGCACCAGGGCAGCCAGTCCTTCCTCTCCAAAATGGATTAGCACACCAAGGCACCGACACTATTTCAGCACGAAAAAACTCATACATTTAATGGCACTGCTTTTGTTAGGTGTAATAAATAATAAGCCATTTAAGACTTTTTTTTTCCCTCATTCTGTTTTTCTGAAACAAGAGTTTGAGAAAGAAACAGAAAGCATAGCTAGGCTGCATGATTCTGCATTTATACTTACGTCTAGCCTGAATACGCTGCTTCTTGTTACATAAGCTACAGCCAAATAGGGGAAAAGACATATTTAGGGTATCATTCATAGGGAACAGAGCAATAGCTAACACTATATTATTCTCATTTCAAGTTGGGTATTTTTTTCATGAGAATCATACCTAGGCTGAGTGTTGCTGTTCTATGACTTCTGCTTTTCATTCTAGCTGTTTTGGAAGTTATGTTATTAATATAGGTAACCTATTTATTTAAATGGTTCAATGAATATTAAATAAGGTTTTGCTTTTCCTTTAACAAATGGTAATACATGGTAATATTTTCTTTAGTGAATGGCCATTGGCGCTGGTTTAATGAGCTGCAATTTCTCACAGGTAATTTATTCTTTTAGCTATTGTGACTTCTAAAATCTTTCATTTGTGAAATTATATTTATCTCATTTCAACTGTCAAATTGAAGAGAAGAATTATTTTCTAATTAATTTTTTTATGCAAAACTTTTTGATGATTCTGACAAAAAAAATGCCAACACACCATTATTTTATTTATTACTTCTCCTTTCTGGGTATGCTTTTGTTTGCAGTGTAAGCATTAGCGTAAATGAATAAGAACTATGTTTTTTTCTAACTTTAGCTAAGAAACAGTGCAAAACCTGTAGGTTGAATGACATCACTGGTCAGGTACCTCCTGAGGAAGAAATACAAAGCTCGCCTTGAGGAGTGAAGCAGAAGTGAGAGAGATGTGCAGACATTGTCTCTACAGTGATTCTTCTGTGCTGTCCTTGCTGGAGGGAAGTGATGAAGATGCTGCCCATCAACTGCAGTCCATTTTTCCTATTTTCTGCCTCTTTTTATCCACTTTGCTTCCTGCAAAGAAGGACATAGCTGGAAGAAGAGCTGAATTGTCAGAGGGCAGATCTTTTAACACCTTTGCTTCAGAAAAAAAAATGCAGTAGGGGCTGCTTTGGTATAATATAGAGGCTTTGGTGTAGTGCAGATGGGGAAGGCAAATCTTATGCAGACAGGCATGGCTGAAGCCAACCTCAAGGCTGGCCAAGGTAAAAATTTCAATGTACACATACAGGACAGATCAAATAACTCTTGGACAAATTTGGGACACTCTCAGCTTCAAACAACATTCTCAGCTATAGTCTCAGAATACTGTACTAATTTTGAAGGTTTGACTTACTCTTCTCTCTCCAAAATCAATGACAGTGGTTGATGCTATGACCAAACTAATTTCTTGAAACAGAATCTTTATTTAGTACAGAGACACTTCGAAGAAAACACATTTGAAACCAATTAAGAAATATATGCATATCCAGCTTTTCCCTGAGGCTTATCTTTCCTTAGATCTGAAGGACCTAACAAATTTCACTGCTTTTCACAAACTCTTTCTTTCTCTTTCTCTTTCTCTTTCTCTTTCTCTTTCTCTTTCTCTTTTTCTCCCTCTCTTTCCATGTTTCCTTAACAGCCTCTGGTAAGTAACTACAGGAGGATAAGAAATGTTTTTCCTGTTCCACAGTGGGAGAAGACATTTAAACTTATTACACAATTCAAACAAAAATACCCCTCCCCCTTCCCAAAGACTATTGCTGAATAAATAAAAATAAATAAGATTTTGCACTTAGAAGAATATGTAGTCATTTACACCAAGCAAAATATTTTCAATAGGCAAACATACAGTGCTCAGATTCTTCAAAATGCTGCTCTGGTAGTTCATGTTGAATGAGCCCTGGAACTGCTCTGGCAGCTTCCCCATTGCTGCCTGCTCAGGGGATTAGCTAGGACTTAGAAGGACTGAAGAGAAGAACTGCACATCAGCTAAGCAGAGGAAGCCAAGGGAAGAGAACGTGGGTGGAAGACCTTTTTTGAAATTAAGCAGTTAAACAAAGAATAGTAAAATGAAGAAAAGTGCAGTCTCAACTCAGCTTGGGGCTGGTAGATTGTACAACCTAAAGCAAAACCTTGCAGTATGAGCTTCTATTTCATTTGGAGGAGGCAGGCTGATGGAAAATTCTGAACTGGGGTGGTATAAAAGTTTTTCTGAATTTAACCCAAATAATGGACCAAAAAACCACAATTTCCTTTAGTAATCACAGTTTTAAAGGAATGTGATTGAAGGCCCTGTTCTAAATGCAAAAAACAAAGGGAAAAACTGTGTGAGTTCTTTGTTGATAAACTTTATTGTGCAGTCTTAGAGCAGACTGTAGTTCAGCTTCTGATGTAATGAGTTGGGATATGATAACTGTTCATGATAGCAGTTCAAGTTAAGTCAGGTGAGTGGGTATTTGTACTTTACTTTCCCGTGGACAAGGACACTATTGGTCTCTTTGGGGAAGAAGCAGCTGATGTTTATTTCTCTTATTTTAATGCAAGTAGTTTTTGTTTAAAGCTGAGAGAATTCCTAGTCAATAATTTGATCAGAAATGTTACAATCCCACAAAAGATTTTCTGATAGGAAAAAAACTCCTTCCCCATTTCTATCTAGCTTTAACAATATGAACCATGATTATATTTTCTCTCCCCTGTCCAGTTGTGTAGGGGAACGATAGAGCAGCTTTGGTGCTTGCCTGGCATCCAGCCAGGGTCAACCCATTGCATATGGTAATTTCATTTCATTGACCAAATTGCAAACATAACTCCCAAAATCGTTATTCCCCATAATTTTATTTAGCAGCCTGATCAGTTG
Organism: Eulacestoma nigropectus; assembly: GCA_013397775.1. Taxonomy (NCBI): domain Eukaryota; kingdom Metazoa; phylum Chordata; class Aves; order Passeriformes; genus Eulacestoma; species Eulacestoma nigropectus. The sequence continues at coordinate 3,264,968 of VZTE01002171.1, forward strand.
TACAACTGCCACAGGTACTATTCTGCTGGATCAAATGTCAGTCTGTCTCAAACGTTTGTGCCAGCTTTTGGGAGGAAACATGATCATATACTGGTTTCAAAGTCAGATAGTATTGCATCTCACAAAAATTGGACCAAAAAAAAAAATTCTCTTTATCTGTGCACACTCAGAAGGCAAATCTTCCTCTACTGGTAGCTGGATTTTGGAGTCATTCTGCAGTTTGCTGTAGCTGCTCAAGTATAACCTCAAATAAAATGTTTTGCATTCATTTAGCCCAGAGGGTCATGAAAATGGATTTTATGGACAATGCATTATTTTGTTATGATACCTTAATTTAGCATTATTTTTGTGCGCTCATTAGTAGCACCCACTTAATGGGTAGTTTAGAACAAAGCCATCCAACTGATAGCCTAAGGGATGTTGTGGCCCGTAGGCCAGTTCTAGTCCTCAGGACAACTACAACATCAGATAAGAATTATTTTCCCTGAGAAAACATCTGTGATATGACCCATCCCACAGTAGTCAGGAAGTTGTGTAGCATGAAGGTGAATTAGTGTTGGGAGTCTGAACAGATCCCATAATATGCATTGGATGTGCACAGTGGGAAAAATAATGGATTTATCATGGGTAGAATGGACAAAGGATGATTCCAATCCTACTGAAAATTGCCTCCTAGCTACACCTATGAGAATCCTTGTACAAACATTTACCCAAGTACTGGGTTCAAACAATGGTATGCCCAAAACCAAGATTTGAATGCTTGCACACATAAGAAGGAAATCATTGCTGTGCTAAGGCAGATGGACTGTGACAGCATGTTCTCCTTTTCAAGAACAAGCCTAAGATAAGTGATGATGAAAGAATCAGAGAAAGGCTAACAGGTTAAATGAATGTTTAGAATTCTGCGTACTGCAAAGGATTTGTCTATCTTCTCATTTTTTTCTTTTTCCCTTTTTTCTCCAATTTCAATAGCATGAATAATCTCCTAGACACTTAACCTTATCTGTAGCTACACTGGAAAGGTGGAATTAACCTTATCTTCAGAAACTTATGGTTATTGTTAATGGAGTGTGGTTAATGGACAGAAGCAGGCACTTTTAGAGTATTTCAAATGGCTGCTACAGGTTAAGATGAGAGACATCATGCAAGTGCTCTCCAGTAGCTATAGCAGAAACCAGGATGACTAATTTGGAGGTGGATGTCTTTAAGTACTGTGATAGCTTCGTCACAGGGCTCTTTATTAGGTCAGGTGTAAATCATTGTAATTTAACTCCTATCTCTAAGTTTCTTTGTAGCCTTGTATTGGGAGAGCACTGATGATAAACTGATGTTTCATATAAACACATTAGATTGCTGTATGTATGCAATGTGTATGTATAAGACAGACAAGACAAAAGGTATTTCTCTTAGTTCTGTACCAGAGACACATACTGGAGCAATTAATCTAATCTAGGATAATATTAAAGGGAATAATAATGCAGCTGTGGCCATAAACCTCTTCTTTTCACCTGCAAATGGAGAAACTGATTATTCCTTTGGATGCATTTGCTAGATTTGACCTTTGTTCTGTAGGGAGGTTTATCCTTTCTATATGAGAAACAATATTGACTTGTGTTGCAGTGTGCTGGCTGCTGGATCAGCTGTCACCAGATAACAATGTATAATTGCATACTGCCTACATGAGAACATCCTGTCCCCTCCTCTCCAAGAATAACTTCACTGCAGAGTACATTGTTCTACAGGGTCACTGCCAGTGAAGTCACGTGCTGCAGACCTCCAAGGAGAGGAAGAGTTACACTGGTCCAAAAATCCACGTTTAAAATGAAAAAAAAAACAAAACAAAACAACAAAACAAAAGAAGGAAGAAAAAAGCCCACCCTAACCCCTCCTTGCCCCTCAAACCTAACCAAAAATACCCAAACCAACAAAGCCCAACAAAAGAGCCCCAATGGTGAAATTTGCAAGGAACAAAAATTAAGCCTGTTAAAGTAAAGCAACTCTCTTGACAACCTTAACACTCTCTTTACATTTACATTTACTGCTATGATTACATACTTTTTTTTTTCCTTTAGGGTCTCTGACACATTTAATACACAGCATAGATTATGTTCTTTGATTTTCTTCTTGCTTGACATTTCCTAGGTGTTATTTCATGCTGCTGATTATTAATTGTTTGCAAATGTGTTGTAGTTTCGACATTCTTGTCCTTATGTTATCTCTATCTCTTGTTGACTTTGGTCGCAGTTGTGGGTGTCACAGCTGTAGGGGTTATGGTCTTGCCTGACTGTAAAGAAATTCAGTATATATTTATGAGTGGGAAGACACTATCACTCGTTTTTCTTTCCAGTCTTTTAAGTGGTCTTTCCTCTCACCCCCAGTACAGTAACACTGGGATAGTAACTGCCTTAAATATTCTTTTAGAGTTGCTGTAGCTACAAAAATAAAGAGCAAAGAAATAAAAGGGCATTTTCTGTGTGTTAGGAAAGAAGTGAATGTTCTATTTGTAATGGAAAGCACAGATATAAAAATATATCTATTTTCTCATAATGGTAGTTCATTTTAATTTTTCTCTATGTTTTTCATGGGCTCACATTGCTAATGAAACATACAGTTGCCACAGTAGTATTTCATAAACACAGGCACACAGAGGTGTACTTTCATCCTTTTTCTGAGTCCATAGTGAAATGGTTAATTTTAGATTACTGGTTACTAGTGAACAGTGCTCATCATGCAAGTGTTACCTTAGTTGCAAGGTTAATACTATATGGATTATATTATAAAATATCATTAAAAATAGTCTTTTCCTTATGAAACAGAATTTTATAAACCTCAGGTTTTTTTTAACAGTTATAGTGTTGAGTAATGCAGTGTTCCAATAAGTTCATTTCAAATTGAGCAGAATGCATGAAATTAAAATTGGTAATTTTAGGCTGGTTTTCCAATAATTCGGTGATACCAGTTTTTCTGTCAGATCTGCTGGCAAATGGATTATGCTGTCCTTTTCATTAGAAGAGAATGATTGCCGGGAAGATAAAGCACTTTGGTGTGGCATCAGAAAACAGCATGGCGCACACACATGCATACAATACAGCCTCAGTCAGCCTGAGACACAGGTCTCCTGCACATTTCTTCCTGCAGCTTGTGGCCAATAGGTTTGCTCCATTTTGGAGATGACAGGGCCCACTGTGGTGACAGTGTGCTGACAGCAGTTATATCTTCCCATAAAAGTGCACCACGTTTTCATTTATATTGATGGCTCCCTCATGTTCCCAGCACTGTGCCACTAAAAGTGTTAAATCATTTATTTTCTTCCTACTACAAAATACTTCTCAAAATGCACTCTTTTGGTAGCTCACATTACTGTAACACATACAATCTAAAATTTCTGAAAGCAATTAGGATTATGTTCTCCCATTTCATCCCCTTTGATTGAACAGATTAGACAATGACAATACCTCCTAGGTCTTTTATTTTCTCACCTTGCCAATATCAACTTTTTCTACCAATGTTTCTATTTTTTTCTGTTGTTTTCTGTTGTTTTCTGTAACCGGTCAACATTAAGCATTTCTAGCAAGATATTTATTTCACTTATATTTCAGAGGTTATTAAAACTCAGTATTGCATGTTTTCCTAATGGTGAGCCTAACATTCATCTTTGTTAATATTGTCTTTTTCTTAATTTTGCTCTCTTAAATAGGTCCACATCATTCTATGCCCTTTTCTGGTGAAATCTTAGTCATAGTGAAGTTCATGAGAATTTTGGCACCAACGTCAAAGAGGGTAAGATGTCACACTTGCATTTATCAAAGTGTACTTGTATTTTTCAATGTGGGGGATTCTTATATTCAGTGCTTACCATGGAGTTTGAGAGAGCAGGATTAGAGTAGAACTCAGCACATGTTAGAATATCAGACCAAAAGGGTACACTGTCCAGACCTAATACAAATACTCTTATCATAAAGATGATATGCTATTTTTACCATTTACAAAAAACAGAGCTAAAAAAATTACCATCTGAATTTTTGAATTTTCTTTTATTTTGGAATCAGCTTCGCATATCACATGCATGCATTGATTCATCCTCCTAGATTTCCTAATATTAAGAAAGCAAAGGTGGGATTTGTCTCATATGACTTGAAGCATGCACAAGTTAGATGTCTAAATCTAAATTAGGCTGCTTTTTATAAGCCCAGGAGAAAAGGTGGTACCTCTGGATGTGTCTGATGTTATTCCAGAAGCCAACATTATTGTGCAGAGTTTATGTCATGGTTTAACCCCAGGTGGCATCTAAGCCACACAGAGCCGCTCACTCACACACCATCCCAGTGGGATGGGGGGTGGAATTGGAAGGGTAAAAAGGAAAACTCATGTGCTGAGATAAAGACAGTTAAATAGGAAAAGTGAAAGTTGCACACACAAGCAAAGCAAACCAAAGAATTGATTCACCACTTCACATGGGCAGGCAGGCGATCAACCATCTCCAGGAAAACAGGACTCCGTCGTGTGTAACAGTGACTTGGTGTTGTGGTTTAACCCCAGCCAGAAACCAATTACCAGGCAGCTGCTCTGTCACTCACCTACCATTGGGTCAGCAAGAGAATTAGAAGAGTAAAGGTAGAAAACTTGTTGATTGAGATAAAGACAGTTTAACAGACAGGTAAAGCAAAAGCCATGCATGCAAGCAAAGCAAAACAAGGAATTAATTCACAATTTCCCATGGGCAAGCAGGTGTTCAGCCATCTCCAGGAGAGCAGGGCCCCGTCACACATGACAGTGACTTGGGAAGGCAAACACCATCACTCCAAACATCTCCCCTTTCCTCCTTCTTACCTCCCTCACTTTATTTACTGAACATGATGCCATATGGTCTGGAATATCCCTTTAGTCAGTTTGGGTCATCTGTCCTGGCTGTGTCTCCTCCTAACCTTTCATGCCCCCCTACTTTCTCATCAGCGTGGCAGTATAAAAAGTAGAAAAGGCCTTGGCTCTGTGCAAGCCGTGCTCAGCAGTAACAAAAACAGCTCTACATTATCAACCCTGTGTTCAGCACAAATTCAAAACACAGCCCCATACAGCCGTTGGGGAGAAAATTAACTCTACCCCAGTCAAAACTGGCACACTTGGAAAGACAAAAGCCATCACTCTGAACATCCTCTTTTTCTTTCTCCTTACCCTAGCTTTTTATGCTGAGCATGACAACATATGCTATGGGATATCCCTGTGATCAGTTGGGGTCAGCTGTCCTGGCTGTGTCCCCTGTCAGCTCCTTGTGCACCCCCAGACTACTTGCTGGTGGGGTGGTGTTAGTAGCAGAACAGGTCTTGAGTTTGTGTAAGCCCTGCTCAGCAGTGATGGAAACATATCTGTATTATTAACATTATTTACGGCACAAATCCAAAACACAGCCCCATACCAGCTACTGTGAAAAGAAAAAAAAACAAAAACAAAACAAAAACTCTATGCCAGCCAAAATCAGGACAGGTAATTTCCTGTTTTTCTTTGTCTATCATGAAAAACCTAGAGGGACTGGCTCAAAGATATTGGTGCCTTTATTGCCCAAGATAGATCCTGTGAACCACACCCTAAATTTCCTACATTCTATGCCAAAGATAGGTCTTTTGATTACTCTTGATTCTTGAGTACTTCAAAAGTACATTATGTGTCTCAACGTGGTCCTTTTCTGGACCTGTTCCAAACAGTTGAGGGTGATTTTAGAGGCATTGGTTCTAAATTGCTTGTAGTTTTTTAATGCTAAATAGGGTACACAGTTCAGGTTGGTATCTTGTTTTATTTTTCCACTTTAAATTTAATTTTCTTTCCTTTTTCTTTCACTGGTAGAATCTCTTTTTATCTTTGTGCTTCTTTTTCCCCTTTGGTAACTATATAAGTCCTGTTATTCTCCTTTTCCATTTTTGGCTTATTCAGATTTAAGAGTCCTTGGATTCCTTTCCTGCCACTCCTTCCTGTATATGTACTTTGAACTCTGAATAGCCCTTGTGAAGACACTCTGACCATTGCTTTGCCTTATATCTCCTTTTTTTTCCCCCATAGATGAATTTCATTCCTTTTGCAATTTCCCCAAAAGTCCCCAATGTTTTTTCATAAAGATAAGCTTTGAGAATTTATTCTTATCCCATATTCAATATTTTATGTTCTCTAAAATGTTTCTGAAAGTGGAGTTGATTCCCCTACACCTTTTTTTCTCTCTGAATTATTTTCTTCCTGTATTGGATTCAAGTGTTCTGATTTCATTGTTTCAGTGCCCCACTTCCCAACAGCTGAAACTTTGACCTAACTCTCCATCTTTAGTTTTTGGAATTCACTATATGTGTTTGACAGTTTTGCATCTGTATGCACTATCTAGAGACTTAATCAACTAAAATGCAGTCAGAGGTTTGTGCCTTCCCTGGCTCTGTTCCAGAGTGCTGGCCTAAGGGATATACATGAAATTATTGCTATAGGGGATTTTTGTCCATTTTGTTTTTGTTTTTTTTTTCTTTAATTTCTTGTATGCTTACCTGAGATTTTTACCATTTTACTGTTGTCACTGTCAAAATGATAAAATATGTGCTTTGAAAGCATTATATAATATATTTTACACCTATTGATATTCTCCACTGTGCCTTTCCCATGCATACTGCATCCTGTCTTTTCAACACAAGGGAATTATCTCACTAAGTTTCAGTTAGTCTTTCCAGATCGTAATCTCCTTTATTTAGTACAGCACCTTCCAGTTGTTGCTTGTTTCCCCACACATTTGCGTCAGGTATTATATACTTGTTATCCTTCATCTTTTGCTTCAGAACAATTTTAGTTTCTTGCCTAATTTGTATGTTGGAAGTACAAGCTGGATTATTCAAATTAAGTGAAAGCTTTCCCTTTCCCTCCTTCTCCTGAAGGTTTGCAGCCTGTCTAACAGGCCCTGCCAGTTCTGAGCCAAAGAGGCTGGCAACCTGTCTGCATAAGGAGAGACAGTGTAATCCAAAGAGTTGGCTGCGGCGGCAGGAGGCATTCCAGTGATCTGTGCATTCAGATCCCTCCAACCTACCCCATCAGATCTGCCCTTGGCTGGCTTCCAGCATGTGCATTTTACTTTCTTCACCTGTGCTTGTCATTGGGAAGTCTTCTGAAAATTCCTTATCTGCACAGTTCCAATCACCTTTCTTTTCCTTGCTGTCTGAAGAAGCAGTTTCCTGTATATTACATCAATATACTTTATTGTTGTCATTTGTTTTTTTAGGGACTATAATGATTAGAACTTCTGGAGCATTACTCAATAAATCTAGCAACACCTTTATTATGACAGTGCTTTTCATCCTGGCTCTCTGTCATGTTTTACTTTTGTAATATTTCGAACTACTTTCTTTGTATGCAAATTAATCAGTTGGGACTGCTTATCCTTTCTGTCTTTCTGACAGGTCTCTTTCAGTGCTTGTGCTGTGGTCGTACGTGGTTGGAACTCTTTTCTTCATATCGAAAGAATAACACACCTGTTGCAGGTGTTAGCACTGTTTCCACACTTATTTCCCATCTGCTTTTCCTGTGGGCTTTTTTAGGATTCTGCCTTGGCACAAAGCTTTGCTTTTCTCCTCTTCTATATGTGCAGTCTAAATTGCCTCTTCCTTTTTTTTTTTTTTTTTTTTGTAATTTCTTCTCTTGGTCTTTGTCCAGTCCCTGTTTCAGTCTGTCTTTCCCATTTGCACTTCATTTGGCTGTTCCTTTATCATTCATAGAATACATCTATTCCCCACTGGGTTTGTCCATGGAAAGGTCATGGATGTAGTTTTGAGCAGCTGTTTCTTCCTGTTCTTCAAGCCAGTTTGCAATGTCACAGCCCTTTGCTGCACTCATCCTGCAGCTGATTCCTGACACTGCCCAGTTTTCTGCCTCGGTTTGCCATGTGCTACCATTTACCTGAGGTGATCCTAGGTACTACATGTGACTGTAAGCATGAGAGGGGGAAAAGTGGGGGAAAACTAGACCTGTATTTTCCTGAGGAGGCAGCACAGTGGGAGACCCATCTTCCTGCTGCAGCTGTCTGGGAGGCTGGTCACAGCTTTCTCTTAGCTTGGGCAGATTTTGCTGCCAAATGCTGAGAGATTTGTTATAGCCATGGGTAATCAAAGTAAAGGAAAAGATAAAGATCCTTTAGCTACGTGTGTATGATCCATACAACAGTCATCATAATACTTTGCTTTCAAATATTTTTTCTGAACAGGAAACAGTCTTGTGGAAGAGGTACAGCCTTTTGGCTGTTTGGTTTGAGGACAGAACACCCCATGCACCCCACGCAATGTCGTAGTTACAGAATCATAGGATGGCTTGAGTTGGAAGAGACCTTTAGAGGTCATTTAGTCCAACTCCCCTGCGATGAGCATGGTCCCCCCCTGCACCTGTGAAGAAAGAGTATGTTTTCTTGGGTCAGTAAATGAAAAAAGAAGGAAAAAACACCAGGCACTACTATTCCAGAGCCAGCAGGTTACTTCTCCATATCATGCCCTGAGACATATCTCAACTGCTTTGTACCCTTGGAAGTGTTCAGGGAAGAGGGAAGAGCTGCTGCCTGCCTCCCTCTGGAACAGGTCCAGTCCTCTCTGCATTGACTGTCATCCTTCTTGTACCCATGTATAAATTACCTAGCTTAGGTAATATTCTCCATATGGCCATACTGCTGCCACATATGACAGAGAATGGTGGAAATATAAGGAACTTCTCTCTGGTTCAAGGCTAGTTAGCCTTGCTGCAAACTTTATAAGAAGCAGGTTTGGGATCCCTGGTGTAGCTCTTTACATAGGTGGATTATGGGGCCGTCCGTAGAAAGTGCATATAGGTCATAGAGGCTCTGAATTCTGCTTTTCACCCTTCAGATTCTTTGATGTGAATTTGCTGGCAGTGACTCCCTTCAGGCATGAATTCCTCACCAGAAGTCATGATGTGAGTTAAAGCCACTTTTTTTTAAGGACATCTGGGCCTATTTTCGTGCAAAGCAGGTTCCCTAAGGAGACAAAAGTGTTCAGCCTTGTTCTCTCTGTAGGGTGTTAATCAGAATACAATTTTCTAAAAGCACTATTTAATTTTGCTGTCTTGTATTGTTGACTTCTGTTGATACTCTGCTCTGTGGATGATTTGCCTTTTTATTCTATCATATTTTTTTCCTCATCTTATGAAATGGCTATGTATATTTTACAGGCCTCTCTAAGATCAGATGGCTGAGTAAGAGTTACAAAAAAAATATATTGCAAATATTTTAGAAGAGATTTTTGTCATTTTGTCAAAATGAGCCACAATCAAACATATTTATATTAGGTGAAAAATAACATTAAAATTGGGGAGGGGGTAATTTTGCAGTCTGCTAGTAATTTTACATTCTCAAGAAGCAGACTAAGTTTTGTTCAAAACAACTGAATCTCTACTCTTCTCACTAGTGTACATAGCGTGTTTGATATTGCATTTCATTATGTAAACTTTGCTTTAATGCTTCTCATTACTTCTGCTGAAGTAACCCTGAATAAATGTAGTATCTGGCACAAGATGCTATTCCTATGGCATTGTTTCAAAACTAGTGCCTTTGTGTTGCACAAGATGGAGCTCTCGGTGACATGGCAGAGCCTTCACTTTAAATCTTCAATTTAGGAAAGCTGTTCCATATAACAAAAGCCCGACATCCTGCGTGAACTTCTGGATCTCTACCCCAGGGCATCAAGCCAGCAATGCAAGATTAAGACCTAGTAATGAAAAGGTCTTGAACAGAACAGGAATAAGAAAGTTTTAGTTTAGGGACTATATATGGAGAACATTAGGAAAAGGTCTTTAGTCCTGTCTGTTGCCAATCCAAAATCATTGTAAAAATATTTTCTTTATTTTGCTGGGATGGGCAACCAGAGAAGCAGGAGAAAAGGAAAGAAATGAGAGACTGTCTAATTATGCTTCTATAAATGTCCTCCAATATCCTGTTAAATGTGGTTGGGGTAACTTTCTCAAAACTGAAGTAGACAAATGTGGTGCTTCTTGTCCAATCAAAGTGGGAAAATTACACGCACCAGGCTTGGCTGGAAGGCTCCAGGAAAGCTTGACTTTCAGTGTGTAGCCACACTGCATCATTTGCTGTGTCAACAGCGGCCAACAGAAATGACAGCTGAAGCTGTCTATAGCATAGCACTGCCTTCTAGGCTCTAAAACCTCAAAGAAATCCTTCATTTGACTGTATTGTATTTATCCTAGTGATGATATGATAACCACTGCCCACCCTTAGCAATATTTAGGTAGATGGCACAAATTGTCGTTGTATTCTAAACCAAAGAAGGGAGGGAAGAGAAGTAGAGTTTTGGATACTTTATTGTAGGCACTGCCTAATTTTTGGCTCAGTCCCAGGCTCTGGGGGGATCTCTCCAAACAACTGTTTCTGAGTCAATATGTGGCAGAGTTCTGGGTCTAATTTGTTCCAGGGACCACCTCCAAAAACAGTGACATTTTGTTTTGGTCTCTGGCCCTGTTTTATTTACCAGCATAGACATAGCCACTGGGTTTGGGTTGGCCTGTGGTATTATGATGCTTTTCATGACAATCCTGTTTCTCAGTGACTTCACTTCATCAAATGTCAGCTTCAAAACCCAGCCTATCCAAACCCCCAGCTGCCCTATGTTATATTTCCTCTGTCCGGCACATCCTAAGTTCCAAATGTCTGTGATCTACTGTTTTATACAAATGATCATCTTTGTGGTTTGTGTTTTATGTTCTTGTTTTGTTTTGTTGGGTTTGTGGGAGTTTTATTATTACCTATGCTTTGATTTTGTTTGTTGTTTTTGTCATTTTTTGAAAATTTGATCTGAACTCAACACAAAAAAAACCTGACAGAGTTAAGCTCCTTTTCATACATCTTTTTTCATGTCTGTGTGCGGGTGAAAATGATTTTTGCATTAGTATGGCTTAGCCAGCACAAGTATGTGCAGAAGAAAAAGTTTAAAATATATTTCAATATCTTTCCTTATACTCATCTCTATTAGAAACACAAAATATAATAACTGATGTTTTCAACTTAAGATGTGGGAATTTACAGTATCCAATTGTTTTTAATCAAGCAAATTTGATTTAGAGGGAAAGCATATATCTCAAACTCTAAGAAGATATTTTTTCTTTTAAAGAAAGTTGAAAAACATGTCTTTGATGGATATAATTGTGCTTTATGAAAGCCTGCAAAGTGGCCTAGTAAGCTCTTGCAATCAATGGCCTTGTAATTAAAGGAATGAAAGTTATGAGTTGGCATAAGAAAACTATATATTGATGTGAGAAACATAAATATTGATGGGGGTCCCTGTAATGGATGGAATGGTTTCCATAGTTCTTTTGGGAAGGGAAAAATGCACATGGTAGCACTACCTGTCCTCAGCAATTTCCTGTTTGAATAGTCATTCATGGCACTGGCATATACAGTGGAAAGTATTCACAAGTATCACCACCCTTAAAATATTTTAGAAAATGACTTTCTTCAGAATTTTAGAATTTCTTTGTTTGAAATTATGCATATTTTCCTTCAGAAAGGAAGGAATATTTGTCTACTACAGAATACATAAGCCTACTCAGTCCATTCAAACTGATCTTCAAACAGCATCTGCTTATTTTTGGTACCCTATGGCTGTAGGACTTCACCTGTCTCTTACAGCCATACTTAGTCTCAGGTTCAGCTGCTTTTTTGTGCAGTTGACCATTCATTTTGTTTTCTACTGACCTTTTCAAGTGTTATGTTATCTAACATGCATAATTCATTTTCATTTTTGTATTTAGATGTTAATCAGGAATTAATTTGTACCTGCGATAGCAGAAAAATTTTTTATACTGACACTTAGCAGTATACACTTGACAGTAAATATTATGAAGAACATTTTGGAGCTGCAAGTGCTCTTCAGTAACAAGCATGTAGACCTATATTCACACACAATCCACCAAAACTCTTTTGAAGGTCACGGCAAATCTCTAGCTTTCTTTGCAAGTGGGAGGACTGATCTATTCTTTTGTGGGAAAGAATTGATCTTTGGTCAAATTAGCCATTATTTTGGTTTTGAGTTTCTTGATTTCAGGAAATATTTAGGGCACGTTGAGAAATAAACCCTTTGTTTGACAAAGGTGCTACACAGTAAATCATATCCTTCAGGATTTTACACTCGAGAATTTTTTTATCTGTATTTTACTGAATTAATCTTCTGTGTCAAACAATTACCTACCTAAGAAGTATGTGGAGGGATGTGATAGGCTCAAGAGTATTTCATTGAAATATGTAAGAAGATCTCAAAATCGTAGCTCTGGGATTAATAACTGATAGAAATTCATGTATATCACACATTTGTATTTATGGTACCTCCAATCCCAGAATCAGTGTTTCTGGAAGCCATTAACCTTATAATGTAAGGCAAAGCCTCCAATTCAGTTGGTATCACTAGATATTAATTATTCTGAAAATCTGAAGTTTTTTCTGCATAAAGTTTATGTTTTAAAAAGAGCTGGCATTGTGCAGTGTTGACAGCGCAACATGAAAAGTCCTGCTGAGCTTGTCTATACACGTTTTGCTATGGCTGAGCATAAAATTCTTTGCTATGCAACTGAATGAATATCAAAAGAGAATATGAATACATATAGCAGAGAAATGAAGTGTTTTTGAAAGGCCTTTCCTCTGAATGAAAGAAGAATAAAGCAAGATTGGCTAAGAATCAGCTAGTTGGTTATATTTTTTTCTACCTTGGGTGGCTCTGAGGTTTGATTGGGTGCCAGTTAACAAATTAGGTCATTGATATGTTACTTCTGCATATGGAATAATTCTTGATAACTGTATGGTCTGTCTACACATGCGAGACTAATCTTAATTTCCAACATCCCTCTTTCTCATTTGGGGAAAGAGTTTTTACTGTCAAAACAAAATCTACTGATGCAGATTTCACCCCCTCCACCCCCGCACCCTCACCAAATGAGAACAAATGAAAAGGAAAGAGCTTGTCAGAAGTTATTTCATTTCAAACCACCTCTCATCAAAAAGAATAATAAATAAACCAGAAAACCAACTCTCAATCCTCTTAGGCATGTTATGTTTCAGTTAGAGGAAAAGGACACAGTGTCATTTTCTGTAACAGGTAAGCAAAAACCTTTTTGTAAATTTAAAGGAGAGTTAACCACAATGTATTAAAGTAAACATATATATATATTATAAGTATAGGCTTATTTAATGAGCCTGGGTTCTCTTGGAGTACGGAGAACTAAATGTAAAACAGCTATAAAGTGCTACTGTTAGGTAGTGATTTAGAATTAGGTGGTGATGGACACATATTTTGCACAAGATGACTTAGCAGGAACTCAGCTTCCTCCCCCTGCTTTTCAATTTTTAGCATCTATGAGTTTGCCAAATGGTGTGCACTGATGATGTCTACATTTGGTCCCCCTTCTGGATCACCTCCTTTCTTCAGTGTTCCCAGCTTCTCATGTGTTCAGCAGATTTTCAGCCCCCGGCACCGCACAGCCCCGTGCCTCCACATGGCCACCTGGCAGGGAGACAGGCTGTCTCCCATTTTCATCTCCTGCTCCTCCTCTCCCACCCAGATTGACCAGCAAAAGAGGCAGAGGAGGAGAGGGAAGGGGAAGTGGTGGCTGGCAACAGTTCCTATTGGAAGGTCAATTAAAGGCTGAAAGTTTGGAAAGAAAGGATTAAAGAACTGACTGGGCTGTGATGGTGTGTAGGGAGCAGGGTGTGTAGGGATGACTTGGAGAAGTGCAAGAGAGGAGGGGGAAGAGAATTTGGCCACAGGAAGATTGGGTGTGTGGTAGGGAGGAACCACAGGAAAGGGGACTTTGGAAGCATAGTGAAGGCATATTAATTAATGATATTTGATAGTTTAAGGAGAAGGAGACACAGTAGTAGGAGAGCAGAATAAGGCAAGATATTAGGATTTTCCATATCCTGTCATGTGAGACACGGTCCCTGCCACGCTAGTCAAGAATTTCAATATAGTAGTTCTTGTTTGAATGTCATGTAAGATGTTGATGTTTTCTGTAAATTATAAGTTGGGTATGTCAAACGGGGAGAGAAGGTACCTTGCAGTGGAAAAATTGAAATAAGGGTACACTGTTGTATACATTATAGTGTGTAGAGTGAGGTACAAACAGTGTATTTCCATATGTTCTCTCTTTTTTTTCAATTGTCCTTTCAAATATTTTTGCCGTGTAGGTGTTGTCAGTTTTTGTACCATACCTTATCTTTTGCATGCACTCTCACAAGAAACAGTGTTATGTCTATGCAGTCACACAAAGGATTGCCAAAGAGAAAGCTGAAGAACTGAACCCTTTGTTGCAAGTCAATACGTGTATCTATATATTTGTGCATAAATATTTATATTGCAGGGAGTTATAGGCTGCTGTGAGAGGATTGTATAGAAGACTGAATGACCAGGCTTGTTTTAGCCTTTGAAACATGACTTTATTGGATTCATATTTTTAGACAAAGCACACCTCAAACGATTAGTTCCCTTTTGTTTGTAATCAATATTATTACATATTCAGAGCAGTTATTCCTTAACAATCCTATCTTAAAGTAACCCCTGATTGTCTGCACTAGTCTTCTGGCTCTGTTCCTGCCTATGCCCACCTTTCCAAGACACGTGTTATAGAAAGGATGACACTTGCAGTCTGAGTGCAAGGCAGTCAGTGCCACTAAAGCAGTAGATCTATCCTTGTTTTGACAGTGTAGACAGAGCATGTGTGACCTTGGAAAAGCCAGTGAACAAACAGTGAGTTTTTCTGTTTTGGCTGTACTGTGTTGGATTAAGAAACTGCCACCCTTAAGAGCTCGTTTCTAGCCTCCCTATTGTATTTATTTGTCTAGACAATTTGAGATTTATTGATCTAGAGCAAAAAAGTTGCATGATGTACTCACCAGAGGATGGGTGTGCTCACATCCTGTCCCTCTTTAAGCCTTGTTTATACAGAGGTTAAAAAATGTATGCTCACAGCAATAGCAATTTCCGCTTCAACATATTGGGACTGGATTGCAGTTTATTCTCAGAAATAGTAATGATTTTGTCATCCGGTTTAGTTTCACTAAATCTTCCCATTTTTGGAAAATCAGGAAGAGATACTCATCAGCCTTGCTATTTTTGGTGTATTTATTGTTATTTTGTCCTATAAGAACATTCTTTAATACACTTGTAGATGTTTTCTGAAGGGATTGCAAGTTACTCAGAATTTATTGTCCAGTGTGTCTCCATGAAAGAGCATTTTTACCTTCATTAACGAAGTCAAAATGCAAGCTTGTGGTGTTAATGTACAAGGAAAAGAAGCATTTCTTCTGACACTGAATAAATACATTTTGGCGAAAAGATTTGTTCTGAGAATCCATACAAAATTACAGACATGCTGTGCTAGGTTTTTATAAATGAATAGCAAAGGTATTTTTTGCCACGACATTTGTGCAAATGGAACTGAACGAACCATGAAGACGCTTCATTATCCACGTACACTGTCTCGGAAGGGTGTGTTACTCTTCTTTTCACTACAGCTCTGCATTGTCTTGTCCCTCCAGGGACACAACTGATACTAATCTCCGCACCTTGTGCTGCAGTCAGACACAAGCTTTATTAATAATGACAATGGCACATCCTTTGCAGCATCTTCCTGCTTCACTTGGAGCCTTCTCAGATGTTATCTTCATTGTTTCATAGTAGCTATAAACACAAAAGTATTTACAATGAATTGTTTCCAAACAATTAATTACTGAGCTATGCACTAAGTTTATATTGGCTTTGTTAATCCCAAACTCAAAACTGAGAGCAGAATCAGTTAGATAAATACAATTCTTCGTATTTGGGGAATGAAAGATTTCTGATCTATCATCATGGAGTCATTTTAATTTGCAAAATATGATTTAGCATCTTAGACGAATGTGCCCCTGGATAATTTCAGGTTGGAATACGAGCACTAACTAGAAAAACCAACAGACTTGAATTTTTCATTTGGTAGTTTTATTTAAATTCGATTAATAGTACTTAACATACATGCTATACCTTTTCTTGTTTATAAGTCTCAAAGGAGTCTAGAAGTGGATAACACTACACATATCAAAAAATGGAGATGCCAGAGATTAGTTAGCATGCTCAAGTCACATTGCTCTTCAGAAGACTGTGGAAATTGGGTCTTTAGCTGCCAAGACAGGAAAGTTCCACCTCTTTGGATGTTTTCAAGTGATGTTGTTGGAGTTTTTTGGTCATAGGCCTCAACAAAAAGATTAGGTATCTGAGTAACAGATATGAATGAATAAACTTAGGTAAAAGATGTGTTTAACCTCATAAGGTTTCCTCTTTAATTTTCACATAGAAGTAGAAGCAAAAAGCTCTCTGAAGATTTGGAAAGGACCAAGTTTAGTGTGTTGATTTTTAATTGTGTATGCCAGAGTTCATAAATTTGGCTAGCACTTACCTAACTACCAAGATTGTCAATGATGTATTCCTTTTTCCTTTCTGTAGCTCAGACAAAAATTAGAAACCTTGTTCTGAGAAAACTGAATATAATTCTGGGCTGTACATACTCCGTAATTGTTCCTTTTTGACCAAAAAAGATGAGAAATATGGTATTCTACAAAATATGGTATACTGCAAAACATGGTATACTACAAAGTAATAACTCAGGCTTTTCAGATGAATTGAACAGCAAAAGGCTTTACTGAAAAGGATATTTGTGTGTAGAATCATGTGCAAGGGGTGGTATTCCTAGTACTCTACCAAAGTGAGTTTTCATGTGATGCTGAGTCAATGTAAACAAGGGTTTTTTCCACTGTGATGTGATAGAGACTGAAGTGATGTTTCTTCTACTGTCATGATTGTGCTACTGATCTACTTTGGTTACTCCGAGAAGCATTTTATTCGCCATTAAAATGAGAATGCAAGCACAGGGAGGAAAAACTTGAAGTTGAGGGCTACAGCAGAGTCAGACTGGCACAGAAAATGAAGTGCTGAGGTATTGATGATCCCTGTCACTATGTGCAAACTTAGAAGCCTTTAATTGCTAGTCATAATGGGAATTTTTTCCCTCCTTTATTCCTGCATAACATGGTCATATAAACACGAGGTTGAGGAGGAAGGAGGCTCAGGAGATGGAGCCGTCCCAGAGGAGCTATCAGCAGGACAAAGGAGATGAACGCCACCTCTCACTCCTTCCATAGACATGCAGTTTTCTGTCTCTCTTTTCTTTTGGGAGGCAGGTTGCCGTGGGTAAGGCAATAGTAATTCCACTGCCACTGTGGATGCAAAGTATTGTGTTTCTCACTTTTACCATGGGAAGGTAAAACTAATCTTCAGTCAAATCCTGCACTTCAATATTTGGTAGAAGATTTGAAACAAAAGTGTTTTAGCAGCGTCCTGGGGAGAGTTGAAAGCAAAAGTGATTTTGAGCCTGAGAAATGTCATACCCTGAACTACCAAGCATCCTTTCAGGAAGACAGCACACAATGCTACTCAGAGCTTACGTAAGAGGCACAGAAAACCCTTCAGAAAGCATCCTTTCTTTCAGCCCCAAACCTTTGGGATCATGAGCCAGGGCATGGTAAAGAAACTGCTAATCCCAAACTGCTGAGGGATGAAGTCAGGCAGCTGCTGTTAGAGTATACACATGAGGAAATTATGTCATGCAGCACAGGAGATATATCCTAACTATGACTGTCTGCATCAGACCCTTCTCTTGAAAACATCAGCATCACCAGCACTACTTTTAGTTCCCTGAGAAATATTGACTCCACAGTGTCAGCCAGAGAGAGACAGAAATCCAATTTCCTGTTCCAAGATGGGGAGCAGTGGTTCAAATGCATTAAGCTCTTGCCTAGATTGTATCTTGCCAAAAACTTAAGATTAATTATTAATTCTTCCTTGTTAAGTGCAGAATATGTGCTTGGTGGTCTATAAGGCATTCGGAAAGCCAGCACCTACAGCTAATTGCTTTCAGTTTCCATACCTGACCCTTAACAGCCATGCTTTCCTATCCCACTGAAACTTTGTTTGAATGAACAAGGTAATTTCAAAGACAAACAATTTACATAGAAAGATTCTGGCGGATATAAATATTTAAATTACAGTTGTCTCAACCAGATATAGAAAGGAGAACTGACATGACTATACCTGCAAAAGCCAGTAAACGGAAACATAGGGAAGTGAAATTCTGTAGTTGTATATTCATTGTCAGTTCCTGGTTAAAATCATTATACTTTGATTGTTATTTCTGGTTTGTGGGAATAAAGAGAAAATAAATTTTTTTGACAATAGAGTTTGGAAAGAAAATGAGACATCTGTGGTCTTGTTGGGATCTGAGTAAAGCCAGTAGTGCATCTTCCATTAATTTGAATTTAATAGGATCTAAATTTGATTTAATTTAATTCTCAGTTTTCTGTAATGCATTTTATAATGTAGTTTAAAGAGGCTCCAAATTTGAGATGATAAAACGTTTCCAAATATGATGCAGCTACTATTCAAATAATACTTATCTCCAGAGGTGTGTTGTAGTGGTTGATACAGATGTCAAGAGAAACAGCTCTCAAAGCTTGCTGATATTTAGAATGGCTTGTCAGTGTGGCTGCTATGGCTATGCTGGAGCTGCAGCTAAACAGGTCGTTCATTGGCAAAGCTTATACTCATTTTTCAGACAGAGAAATTCATACTAGCAGAAGATTTTTTTGGCATTACAAGTCAATAACCATTAAGCATTTCTGTTACTTGCTTTGTGTGATTCATTCAAGTGAAGTCCCAATCTCACCTGCCACTCTGCAGCATCTGTAACACAGGTATCACTGTTTTGCACAATGGAGAGTAGGGCCCCATACCAGCTGTGCCAGGCACAGGGTGTCCCCAGAATAGGGAAACATGGCCTGGAGCAGAGTGTTAATGCTTTCTACAAATATCAGAGATTCACAGAAGTCCATCTAGAAAAATGCTGTCTCTAACTGCAGCCTCTTACCATGTTCCTACTTTAATTTTATTTTGTAATCATTCAGTGCAGAAAAAAGAAAAAAAAGGAGAGATCTATTTATTTTGGTGGGTGTAATAAGGTTTCATAGAGATTTAGCTATTTAACTAAGAGGGAATTAATAGCTACAGAAAGTTCACTTCAGTAACACAAGAAGTGCTAGAAGATTTGAAAGAAATAGCCTGAGAATGTGAGACGAGCCTGAATGCTAGTAGTTACATGGAATGAGTCTGGTGGAGCTTTGCAGTCGGCTGCAAGAGAAGTGTAGCTGTGTGCTGCAATGTCTTCTCTGATGGAAATAAAGTGTTCAGAAAAGTGCGCTAAATATACTCATGTCACTGCTCATACTTTCTGCAATTACTTCTTGGTTGTGATATCATAGAAACAGCAGGGCAGTGTGATCCATATCCCTGTCATTCTGCGTGCATACATTTTGCAATATGATAAAAGGGAGAATGCAAGCCCACTGGAACCTGACATATTAAGTTTGTTTCATTTTTTGCTATTTCTGTATAAAGAGTATAAATTAGGGGGGGAAAAAGTGCCTGAAAAACCTGTTCTTATGCTGTAATAAGGTGGTAGTGGGGAAACTATTTTGCCTGCTCCTTGTAAAGGAATGCTTTGTTTTACAACATGATCAATTGAGTACATGTTTCTAATGCAATTTTTTTATCCACTTATTTTTTGAAGGACTGCAACATATGTTTTTCCTCTTCCACTTTTTAATATTTTGGTCTCTGGTGAATACACATACAAAAACTTCCTTCCTTTAGTTAGAGTCCACAAATGAAAAGCTTTTCTTTCTCTGATTGCAGATTAGCCTGCCAAGAAACAAACTCTAACTGGAGAACATCACTTTAATTTATTTATGGGATACAGATGACAAAGAAGTCTGTCCTCTTCTCGGGCTTTTTGGAAAGCTTTGGGCTGACCCAGCCCAACAGAGTTCATATGGCAAAGGCAAACTATGCCAGGAACCATAGCCAATAGTCACTGCAAACCTCTGAACCAAAACATTCCCTTAGTGCTTGAATTTCCCTATAATTTGTGTAGATTCCCTTTTTGTCAATGAGGCTTGCAGTGGATAACTAGCTTAGTGCAATCAGACTAAACAACTGTGCTATTCATTCAGCAATTAGATGATAGCAGTAATGCATGCTTTATGGTTTCTGTTCTTCGTTCTTTCCTTTCTTTTAAAGTCCTTGGAGACAAACCCTGGGATGTTTGGCAAAGAGGAAGCTCTTGCTGAAAGATATCTTTTTTTTTTTTTTTTTCCCTTTAGTGTTGCTAATAAGTTTTATTCTCAGAGGCAGAACATCAAACCTACATAGGAAGAAATGATCAACTGGAGAAAAAGCAACTCTACAGTCATTTACATATATGAACATTTGCTTTGATCTATTTCAATGCTGGAGGAAGAACTTTTTTTAATCACCAGCAGTATATGGATTAATTTAGAATAAAACAAGTGTGTTTTGAATGAAAATAGTTTTAGCAGAAATATGGTAAGGTATGTTTGTTCTATAAATTACTTGAGAGGGACGTTGTGCTAAAAGTAAAGAATTTTGCTTTTGTTGCAGGAGATAAAGCTTTGTGAAAGGGCAGGCTTCAGTTCTTCAGCTTCTAGTTAGAGGTTTAAACTTTGGCCAAAATTAGCTGTGATTTTTACCCTTTCCTTACTGCTGCACATAGCTTCTCTGTGTTTGAAAAAAGGGATATAAACATGTGGTTAACTCAATGACATTGTTAGTGGTCCTATTAACTAAGGGGCAAAGTTTACCTTTGTATGTATTATAAAAAAAACAAGTTTAACCATGTCAATAAAAATAATATACTGCTTAGGAAATATTCTCTTCGTATAGTCGGAAAGTAAATGGTTGCTTAACTACTACCTCTGCATTTTCTTATTCTGGCAATTCTTCCTTTGTTTTACACCAGTTGTCACTCAGCTTCTGTGTGACCTCAGACAGATCAAATAAATTCCCTATACTGTAGTTTCCTTATTTAAGGGCTAATCCAAACCCCACCAAACTCAATGTGGGCACTGAGAGATAAGTACTGGCAGGTTTAGCTGTTGTAGCTTAAAGCATTACAGCACCCAGATGTCTTTGCTATCTCTTTTCAAAGGATTACTTCCCCAATAGCAGGCAAGGAAGGATAGGATATGAGCCATGTGTCAGTCGCCATGGTTTCCTGTACAGAATACTAGATTAAATTGCAATGAAGGTATGTGCTCATTAATAAACTGAGCTGTGAATGTGACAGTGGAGGCACAGATTCATATCCTGTTCTGTTGTTCTGCAATATTGATGATGATCTAAGATAGATGGCCAAGTCAAAAACTAGGATAGTTACTCCCCTAACTATAAACATTAAAGATATCTGCCAGAGTTCTGAAAATCCTACCTGCATACCTCAAAAATGTTAGAAAATGCTGATTTCTTGAAACTGCTTGAAGATCCTGATAAAAGGCAATGAATAACAATAAAGAACCATTGTACATCTCAAGGGAAGAATGGTTACATTTAATTTTGAAATGCTGAAAGGAAAAGACATGGGAAAAAGGAATTTGCAGCTGGCTGCAAGTACATTGGATTTCTATTCAGACCACTTTATTTGGTTTCCAAATATGCTGTTATGAAACACCTTTCAGCAAAAGATAGTCATTTTTCTCACAACGACAATCAGTCATGACAGTATGAATGTTTGTAAGGACTCGAAACGGAACTAGAGAAAGATAGAGTCATGAGAAGCCAATGGGACAGCTGGCATTCCAGCATGATTTGTACTAACCACTGAGTTGAAATATCTTCTTAGTGTTGGGACACTCCTCGGAAGCTGCTCTAGTGCCTCTCTAATCATACACTTGAGTTCAGTGAGCTCAAGGTCATTCCACCTTTCTTAGATATTTAGCTGAAGTGCTCGTGATTAGAGTCTTGTTGCCCTGGGTTTCCTGTCTTGTCGGTGGTCAAGGACAGATGTTCAGAATTAAGTGGCTTTCTTTCCATGGTGAGTGATTGAAGAAGGAGAAACAAGTGGCAAGACAAGAGGAAATGGCCTCAAACTGTACCAGGGGAGGTTTAGACTGGATATTAGAAAAAGTTTCTTCAGTGAAAGGTGGTCAGGCATTTGAACAACCTGCGGAGGGAGGTGTTGGAAGTCTTAAAAAAAATATGTGTCTGTGGCACTTGGTAACACAGCTTAGAGGTGAACATGATGGTGCTGGTTTATGGTGGGATTTGATGGTCTTAGAGAGCTTTTCCAACTTTAATGCTTCTATGCCATATGGGGAACTGGGCTGTGGTCTGCCTTTTCTCTACTGACGCCTTAGAGCAGCCTCATTGTTACAACAGACAAATTTAAGCACTGTCTTGCCAAAGGCAGAACAGTTCAGAGTTTTTGTTTTCAAGTCTGAAGCTGCAATCATTATGCAAATTCTTTATATTACGTTTTCTTTAGTTGGACCAAATGTAATATGATACTGGTAAGAGCAGCAGCACTCAATGTGAATGGTACCAAATCATGGAGGGCTAACAGTATAGGATTAAAACAATATTGGTTTAGATGTTACCAAAAAAAGAGAGAAATTTAACCCCCACTCCACTGAAAACCAATAGAACTAGTGATATCTGTGTGTTAATTATTAAGGCCTGCCTTGCAGTAGTAGATGAAAATCAAAAATTTCAGAAAACTGTTACTAGTGATTAGATCATCTACTCTGCTTAACTTGAGAGAAACCAGCAGTTCCAGAACAGAAACAAGTATACGAGTTCTCCCATATGATGACTGTATTTGTTCAGTAAGTACACATCTTGAAACACAGGAAAACACAAATGGAACAGCTGTTTCTGTGGGTTAAGGCTAAGGGAAAAAAGAATAAATTGGTACGAAATTATCTTGTGGGAGAAAAAAAAATAAATGCAAAATGCACATAAAAAAATAGTGATATGAAAAATATACTGTTTATTTTACAATAGAAACATTCTTACTGGTAAGAGTATGGCATTGGTTGAGTTCCGGCTGTAGTGAAGTCTTGGAAATAAATGTGTGGTTTTACAGGATATAGGCTATCATGCTGCCTTTGAGCTTGGTGTTTTTCACTTCTGGGACATAAACAGTTACCAGTAATATATCAGGAATAAATTTACTTTATTTGTACTGCTTAGAGTACAAATTTGAAGTTCGGTGTAAGTCTCAATTGAAACATTAAACTTCTTATGAACTGGAAATCTTGGAAATCCTTCAGAGGAAGGCTTTTATTTATGATACTGTATTTATGATATTTATGATATTGTTTCCATTATTTCCCCCTGTTTTCAGGGATTTATAACTTAGTTGTAAAAAAATCATTCTGGTCTGAAATTTGGCATATGGGATTGAACCCAGAGAATGATATTTTTGCCCAGTTTGAATATGTCTGATCACACATAAACTGGAGGATATGGAAATGATTAAATGTATTCTTTAGGGGTTGTTTTGCTTTATTATCATGTTGCATTCCATTTTCTACAATTAATTCTGCACGAATAACGTTATATTTCATTCCACATTCCTCTCTCTTGGATAAAGAATAGAGTGATTATGGCTGTGTTTACCACTGAAATGTAGTATGATTGAGTGTTTCTGTAGCCCCTAGAAAAAATGGTGGTTACCTCTTCTGAGTAGCATAGCTCACTACTTTTTTATATAGATGAAATCTAAGCAGACAAAATGCCAATAGAGTGACAACTTTTGCCAACTAGACATTGCCAAAAGCCAAACAGCCAACAATAAATAAATATGTAAATAAATAAATCCCCAATTTAGAAAACAAAAAACCAAACCCAAACCCAAGCTCTAGATGATACTAAGTAGCTTAGAGGCAGCATACTAAGGCATTCTAGTTTCTGCAGTCAAGTATGGGATGGAGTGATACTATGGGTTATTTTTCATTATTTTCGTGATCCCCAGTTCTGTTCCTAACTCAGAAAATGACAGCATTTTCAGATTCCTGTTACTTTCCCATTGTAACATCACAGTAATGATGATCAAGGAAAAAAAAAAAAGCTCATTTTTGAGATTAGGTACTGTTCACAACTGTGCAAAGAAAATGTATGTGGCCAGAGCTCAATTAAACTTGAAGCTGGCCAGTACTGTGGAGGACAATAAAAATAACTTTTTAAAAATATATTAATCACAAAATTAACAGTCCAGAAATAACATTGATGAGGATGGTCACCTCACAAACAGTAACGTAGACAAGGATATTAACCCATTAGAGGTCACTGAAAGAAGAGCCTGAAGATGGTGAAGGGGAAGTTGTATGAAGAGCAGCTGAAGTCACTTGGTTTGTTCAGCCTGGAGAAGAGGAGACTGCAGGGGGACCTCATCATGGTCAGGGGAGGCTCCTATCCCTTCTTCCTGATGACCAGTGATAGGACCCGAGGGAATGGCTCGAAGCTGTGTCGGGGGAGGGTTAGGTTGGATATTAGGGAAAGGTTTTTAACCAGAGGGTGGTTGGGCACTGAAACAGGCTCTTCAGGGAAGTGGTCACAGCACCAAATCTGACAGAGTTCAAGAAGTGTTTGAACAATACTCTCAAAAACATGAATGTACTTCTTGGAGCTGTCCAGTGCAGGTCCAGGAATTGGACTTCAATGATCCTTGTGGATCTCTTCCAATTCAGGATGTTCTATGATTCTATGACTGTTCAGTATAAATAACTTGGGGTAAAATATCTGAATCCGTAACTAGATATTGCAAAATTATGAGAAAAGGCGGAAATAGGATTGCAGAAAATCAACACCTAATTTTGGTACATATCTATGGATAAAGGAATACAAGAGGGCGGAAATGTGCACAGCAAGAAACAGGGAAGAGGAATGAGATCAATAGTATGTGGACAAAGTTAGTGTGGTTAAACTGGCAGAGATTAAGGAGTAAAGTTAAGATTTTGGGTAGGGATCAGTTAAGGAAATGAAACTTGTAGTGTTGAAAAGGGGAAAAATGTATTCAAAAACATTCCTCAAGAAGTGTAAGAAAGATCATGTTTGAGGGTGGTTTTATTTAGTCTTTTAATTTGTGCTTTGTTGATAAAGTGTGTGTGATACAAAATGAGGCATTGGCAACACGGTTAAACAATACAGAGCTGACAGACTGACAAACCTGAAGGAAAAAGATTCTAATAATTCCTGTTATCATCTGCAAGATGTCTTCCTGAGAGGGAAGACAAGATGTTCTAATTAATCACAGCAATGTGATTCAGTACTGGAAAAGGCTTATGACACATAGAATATATCAGAGATACAGACTCAGATGAGGTTTTGGTGGGGCCTCTGTCACGTTACTTACAATTTTGGCCATCCGTGTTTTAAAATGTGTTAAGCTGAAACAAGAAGGAAACAGGAAAGACAAGGTAGCTAGGTAAATGCAGAATCTGTCCTCTGAGAGGAAACTGAATAGGCATGGTATTTAACTTACTGAAATGAAGACTAGGATTAATTGAGGATTTCATTACTGCCTCTAAATGTATTAAGGGAGTAATGTCAGAAAGGCAAAAAGCTATGATGAGGGCCAATGTTCGTATGAAAACTAGATGCATGTAAAATAACCAGAAATATGTGCAAATCGGAAGAAAGTTTTTAACTGCTGGAATACTGAAGCTCCAAAACAGATTGAATAAAGAAACAAGCAAGCAATATTCTCTCAATGGAACTTCATAAATTGATGAAGGATATCCTATGATATGGATGTCTGCAACAGCAGGAAAACAAACCTGATGAACTAAAATGTCCTTTTCGTCTTTGGTAAATGGTCTGATTTTTAAAAGTTCTTATTTCTTGCAACTTTCATTTTGTTGTTTTTCTTGAGGATATTCATAATTTTCCTTTGTTACTGTCAGCAGCCAAGACCAGGTGACTGGAAATATTTAGTAAGTTATAGATTTACTCTAAGAATCTATTTTAGGGCTATGGCAAAGTAAACTTGCAAACAGTTATATTATTACCATGATATATGTGTTTAATTTAGTGCTATGGTTGCTTGCCTGCTTATCTTGCAAATGCAAGCCATGGAAACCAAGGGAGCAACCAGTTGACTCTTTTGCATATCATCTAAACAACACTCATGTATTTCTTTTCTCAACCTTCATGACTTTCCCGTTACTCTACCACTTGCCAGTATATATTCTCCTCTTGAGATGATCAATGGGGAGCGTTACCTCTCACCAAATTTAAAATAGATACACATATATTTCAGAGGTTATTCTAGGTTTGGTGTGGCCTTCATGAATCACAATGTGTATAGCTTTGTACTTACATATATGAATGACAGATCTTGGCTAGTATCTGTATTAAATGTAGCATTAATTTTTTTGGAACACTGCTGAAATCTTCAGAAGATTGTGCATTTTGTCTATTATCCTTACAGGATAAGGTGAGAGTTTTTGATAACTGCTCAAGACGAGGATAAAGATATGTAGGTTAACTGTGGCTTAAAGGAATAGTGGAAACAAAGAAGAAGAGAAGCTCAGCAGAGAGTGGCTGAATCCTCTGTTTTATTGCTTATTACATTTCTGTTGGTGGGATTTGCAGTCTGGCAAGCTACCACCAAATTAATGAAGTTCATGGACTGGAATTTCACCCAGAGTGATAGTTATTTGTATTGACATGTATCACTTCCTCTATGCCCTCCGGCATTTTTTTCTGTACCCGTGCTTTCAGGAACACAGTATATCTTTTTTCCCCAGGTCTGTGAGATCCAATCTACTAAAAAGCCATTGGTATTCATCCTCTAATATTAGCTTTGATCTGCCAAACATACTTCATATCAGTGGGCAAAAAGAGGAGTGTGGGCTGAATGTTTTCCACACTGATTTAGTATGCCATAAAAGCTTGCACAGGCCACTCCTCAGTTCCTGCATAGGCCTGCCTACACTGCAATGAAGTTCTGACAGCTTCTACCTGGATTTAATACAAGATCAGCTAAGCAGGTGTTGATATTCTTAGCTATATTTTAAGGTCACAATTTGTAAAACCTGAGATAATATGTCACCTGTGGTTTGCTGTCAAGGTCTGAAAGGATACTTTGTCACTGCACAATATCTGTTCATATATGCCTTGATTTCCTCTATTTCTAGCAAAAAAATGACCTGCCTAGGTTTTGTCTGTTAAAATGTACACTTAGGATTGCCTTTGTTTTTACTCCTTATTATCCTAAACTTTTCCCTTATTAATCCAACATTTTAGTCAAAAAAGGATCATAATATTGAATCTGTAAAACAGTAATTATTTTTACTTTTACTATTCTAGCAGTCTTGCTAACTTCAGTTTTACTCATCTTTCTTTTTTTTTTTTTTTTTTTTTTTTTTCTTGCCT
>VZTE01002171.1:3292343-3369506 GCA_013397775.1 Eulacestoma nigropectus
TTTTTTGTTTGGTTTTATTTTTTGGCAGTGGATTATTTTCCAGAAGCACCAAGTAAAAGGGCCTGCTGATTTGTTCCCTAAACAAAGTGACACAAAGCAGCCCATGCTCATGCTACCAAAGACCACTCTGAAGTAGATATTTCCTAGGCTTAGTGGTCCAAAACGGAGACTGTGAGTGAGCTAACTCTTAATCTGCATAAGCAATCAGCAGTTCAGTACTTCAGTCATTCCCTGGCCCTTTTTCATTTAACAGTACAGTTATAGCTTTAGGCAATGTCTATACTAGTAAATAATGTGAACCAAGGCCCATCCTCTGGTTCTGGGTGTGTGCACAGCGCAATTTGCACCCATGTAACCAAATATTCTTTTACCTCCGTGAAGGTTGCCTTCATATATAGCAACAGCTGTGAGCAATCTGTGGCTTGTGCTTGCCGTAAACTGGGAATGGTCTGGAAGACTGGTATTGACACCAAAACTCTCAGGGAATATAATTAATAATGATTAAGTAGATTGATTGTGAGATGGTACTTTATGTCCTGTCTCTTTGAATTTTACTGTCACATGCAGTAGCCATTGGCCCATCTGAATGCTAGACCTAGATTTCCTTCAGAAGAAGATACTGCTGCGCACTTACAGCTCTTTCTATCCCACCCTTCTGAGTTTGGTCCCCTTTGCCATGCCTGTGTGCCACTCTTTCCTGCTTTGCGTGCCTGGTCCAAGATTCCCTTTTCACGAGGCCTCCCTCTATACTCAATCTCCATCACCCACCTCTTCTGTTCTCCATATTCAGGATGAGTTTTCCAGCTCTCCCTCTAACTCCTTCCCTCCAGCAAACTTTTTTCCCTGCTCTAATCCCATTCTGTTTCCTTTTACTTTTCTTTTTTCCCCTCACCTTTTTTGTGTTCCCCCCAATTTTGCCACATTTCTCCTCTACTTCTCCTTACCTTGCTTCTTGCATGGCTACCAGTCCCCATATCTCCATGATTTCCACACCTCCATATCCCCTCCCAGGCTCCTTGGCAGGTTTGTTTTCCTCACCCTGTGTCCTGCCTGTGTGTAGCTGGGTGTCCACAGACAGCCCCAGCTGCTCCTGCTTTCCATGTCCAAGTTACCAGTACCCAAACTTTTTCAGTACCCCTTCCCGTGTGCACATCTTGCATGCGTGGAAGAAACAGTCACCACGGAGGCTCAAGCCTTCCCCTGTAGTTCTAGTTTTCTTTCCTCAGGAAAGTACACGCACATTTGGGTGAGCAGAAAGTGTAATGAGGAACTACGTCATACCCAGTCAGGACCCCCCGTCAAGGAACCACAATGCCTGAATTTAGGGTCTACTTTATGTAGCCTGAGTGCTGCATAAGTCTCATTCTGTAATGTTTCCTGTTGGCTCGGTTTAGCCACATAAAGTGTAAAAAAGAAACAAGTGAAAGGACTTCAGCAGAGATTAGTCTATGACACTGAGACTACAAATCCCTGCTGAATATTTTAAAAATGTTGACTTTTGAAAATTTTAAACGTGAACGTTTCTATGCAGACATACATTGCTGACAGAAAGTCAGCTTCCCCCTCTCTGTTTTCCCATCACCCCAAACTTTTACTTTCTGCATAAAAACACTTGGACTTCTCCAGGAAAAAGTTGCCAGTATTTTTTCAACATTACTAAACAACAGATTTTTTTTAACCTTATTCTCAGAAACAGCTGTACCATTTTGGATGAAACTTCCCGAAATATTTCTGCCTCAGGCAGACACCTGGCATGGAAAATTTCAGCCCAAACATTTAAGGTTTGGCAAAGTGATATACAGCTGAAAACAGGCTTTATAATGAGAAGTGTTGGGCAACTTTAATAAGAAGTAAAATTACCAGCCTCACCCCAGTACCAATCCTAACCAATGTGGCAAGCTCTATGATAAAATGCTTAGTTTAAATGAATGAAGTTCTTGCATATCAAAGGACCAAAAATAACTAGGAACATAGTCTTCTTCCAGATATAACAAGCATTTCCGACTTATGGCTTAGTGATGTAAAGAGAACGAAGTAGATTAATAACAAAGCATAAGATGTAATCTTGAATTTGTGTCTGTTAGAGAGAAGAAGAGTGAAGTGTGTGACACGTACTGAAAAAGTATGTTATATCTCTGTTGCTTAGATCTTATGTGTTTGAGTCATTCAAAAGTCAGATGGTTTATTTTCTCCAAACATACCCTAAAGTTTTAACTGGAAAAGCAGTTAGACATTAAGATGGCAAATGTAAATTCTGAACACAATAACATAATTTATTAATCTTTAAGCAAGTCACCCAAAATGTTTAACAACTGCTTTTTCATTCAATTTTCCCTTCCAGTACAAGAAGAACTTAATTTCCTATTTCATTTGTTCTCCTCTCTAAAATATTGCCCTGTCATGGTAGTCATGTTGTTCTTTAACAAAAATAAGGTGATAAATATGGAGACATGTAATAAAATTTGTTCTTCTATGCACAAATACAGTGAAATAGCTCTATAGTTTTCGTATCTGTAAAAACACATTTTAATTGTATTTTTAACAGAAATAACTTTAAACAATATGTATTTATTTGTTAAAAGAGAAGTTAAGCAAAAAATATAAAAAAGAAAAAGGAAATTGAAGTTAAGGTAATACTGATATTTCATAGCCAGTCTGCATTTTGAGATTTTTTGGGGGCATATTTGGAGTGTCTGATTTCTGTTCAACATACAACTCTGGTAGATTTCAGATCCCTAAATATCATAGCATATCTCCTATTGCCATCTCACAAGCAGTATGTAAGCTTTGGATGCTCTTAGAAATGTAATAACACCTGGTCCTGTGCAGGGCCAGGAGGTGGACTTCAATTATCCTTGTGGTTCCCTTCCAACTCAGGATATTCTATTCTATTCTATTCTATTCTATTCTATTCTATTCTATTCTATTCTATCCCAATCTTCCTTGTCCTAGAGAAAGAAACAGTTCCTGAGTATGACCATCACTTGTGAGAGAAAACTGGGTGCCCAACTGATTAATTTATACTTCACTTATGCTTCACCGAAGTCAAGAAGAAGCTTCATCTCTTAGATACACTTAAACCTTCCTCATTCATCAGCCCTTAGTTCAGTTCACATAATGGCAGATGAAAAGCAAGAAACAACTTAGTCTGTTTCTGTAAAAAGAAAGGAGAGTTTGCTCCTTCAGTCAGTACTGTCCTTTGTCCTGGCTTATGGCTTGTCCTATTGGATCGAATGCACAAACTGCATGGGAAACAGGGTCCTGATTTTCCTTTTTCTCTGGTGCTGCTCTTACCAGTAGCCTCGGGGAGAAAGTGGAAAAACTGAGGCTTTCCTCTGTCTTTCATTAGAACTGTGTGTAATAGTAACTTAACTTGGTACTAGAGGGAAAGCGGTCAGGCAAATTATCTTGAAGCCAAAGCTTTGTATCTAAAATAAGGGTCCTAAAAGCTCATTTTAGTTTGGTCTACACTTTATGTTGTAGAAGACCGTAGAAGCTGGCATGGATTGAGCTGCCTCTGTGATGTGGTGCCTCAGAATCTGTCCCAGTCTGCTTCTATCAGTAGAAAGAACATCGTCTAGATCTTGTTGTACAAACGACCCCTTTAGGTAACAAAAATGGACACTGTTTGTATCATCTAGATCCACTTAATACTGGTAATGTTTAATTTCACTTATGCCAAAAGCTCATTAGATTTACAGCATGAAACTGTGACTAGTACTAAGAGATGCTGAATCACACATCTAACATCTGAAAATTGTGAGATTTTCCTTTGCTAATAATACCTTTAGTGCATGGTGACCAATAGAACTATTTTAAAGTGCATTTATCCTTTAAACAAGTACCTTCAGGGAAAAAAATGTACTTATATTAACCCTTCTTTACTGTGTCAATGTATATAGCACCTATCTTAAGCTACTGCATGAGAATAAAAACCCAAACCCATACAGGATTTACAAGAATAAAGAAATCGTGTCTGTGTCAGAACAAGACATGTGTAACTAAAATTATGGTAGAGCTCCTGACATATTTCATACACCGTCACTGGCAAACAGCTTTCAAAAAGTACAAGGTGGATTACACTGTGATGGAGTCAGAGGAGTGCAGAGAACAAAGAGACTCCACTTTCTGAGAAGACTGTCTGATGGGAGGGATCACCTGACTGACAGCCATGTCACTGCAGAGATAAAGGACAAGTCCTTGGAATCAGCAAATGGATGTGTCCTGTCACTTTACCATGGGAGCGGGGAGGAGAAACTCTCTTTTTCTGAGGACTGAGAAAGTAATTAAAACATACATTGTGTATCACATATAGCCACATGTATTGTATCACATGGTAGTAACATATGAACTTGTTTCAGGAATTGCTATTGGGCTAGTTGTTAGTCAGCAGGAGAGACATCTTCCCTACTGCTAGGATGCAGTAGTGCTCAGTATCCTGAGGAGGCACCAGGTCAGAGAACTAGTGACTAACTCGGATGTTTGTACAGACCTTTTACGGCTCCCATGGTACCTGTGAAATTCAGACAGGACAGACTGAGTGCCCTGCAATCCAACAGACTTGGTAAAAGTGTAAAACAGTTGTCTCTAATGGCATGACTTCAACATGCAGTTCAGCAAATGTGACTTGGGGCCTCATTACTGTGTCTCCACTTCTGACATTTATGGTTAAACAATGTTGTTGATTCCGGCAAGAGACATTACAATTTCTCTAATTAAAGGAGGGGAAAAAAAAACCCAAAACAATCTTCTTGTTCCTTCCCAGATTGTTTCCATTTACTGCAAATAGGCATGAGTTCCTGCCTGGAAGCACTATCTGCAAACTGCAGTCAGATGTAAAAGAAGACTAATCAAGCTTGGGAGCCCGGCCTTAATTAGACTGCTTGGAAAACAGAGCAGAAGAGCAAATGAAAATTATTAACCATCACTCATGATTCCTGTTTCTAATTTTAAAGAGGAAATCATGCATTAATTAAACTCTAGCCCTAAGCTCAGAGACATGATTTAGAAGTATCCTGGAACAACAAGAGGAAATCTTTTCGGTGTTTAGAGAAAACAGCTCCTGATCAGCCAGTATGTGTAGCACAATATATTTTGACATGAAATAAGCTATGTTTCAGTATGCCTAGATTTTGTTGGATCCAAGGAAAACAAAATCAGTACCAACTGAAATGAAGGCACATGACAACAATTGGGGTTAAGCCTGGGTTTTGTTAAAGGAAAACAGAAATGAAGCGTATGTTGTTTTCATGGATAAAGGAAAGATATGGAAGGGTAGAAGTAAAAGGAACTATGTAGTAACACTGCTGCTATTGTGTGCTTTGGTCATAGCAAAGAAACTCTTTGCTTCACATAAACAATATTTACTACAAATTATTTCTGATAAAAAATAACAAGCATGAGCATAACCTCTACATATTACCCGAAGATCACTAGAGATCGTGTAATAGGATTTATCAGAACTTACCTCATAGTTTCTGTTATATTTGGACTATAAAGATAATTTTCTATTTTTCTGGCAAACTCATGTGAGTTTTCTGGCTGTAATTCAGAAACTAGCCTTTTCTGGTGGAGTCAGATTGAAGTCTTCAACTTTTGTGGAACTCTTCAGAACAAGGGGAGAAAATGGGCTCTAAAACTATATTAACCATTACACCTATTCTTGTGCAAACATCACATTACAAAGAATGCTCACTTTTTTCAAACACACATATCCAGGCTTCTTTCTTTGAATTACAAACAATGCTTTCTAGAACACACCAATTTTCCCGCTAGCTGTCCAAGCATTTGCCAAGTATTGCCTATTCAGATTTCTAAAGCTAGTAGTTTCATAAAATGGCATATCTAGAAGTGTTAACATGGCATGGATGTCTGTGCTGCTATTGTGATTCGCAGACCACAGTTATTGTTCTGAGGACAGATTAAAATATTAATGACAAATGAGGAAAGTACAGGGATTTTTTTCATCTATCATGCTATATGTGTCATGCTTTGATAGGACTAAACAATGAAGTTCAGTGATCAAAGTTGGTGACTTGATAGAGCATTATGGTCTGGAGGAATGGGCACAGGTGAGAGTTACTAAGTACTGAATTTTAGTGATAGTTTTGGCATGGTTTCTTCTAAAATCTTGATGAGTAACCTCCACAGTTCAGCCCTAGGAAGAAAACATTCTGAACAAAGTGAAGGTTTTGTACTCCAGTTTGGTGGCATCTCCCTGCATGGTATACTATGGATCAGAGCATTTTAGTTTTAATTGAAAAATTAAACTAGCTTTGTTTAATTGCTTTGTCTGAAGCTTCCATTATTTCTTTTTGACTTCTAATATGCTGCCAGTTTGAGTGATGCCCTGGCTGCTAGAATTCAGTTGAAATGATTTTACTAAATTAAATATGACAGGATTTCAACTCCTTATTTCAGTAGATGACTAAGGACAAGATAGAGCATGTCTAGTCTAAAAATTGGTGCAGGTGCCTAGGAGGTGAAAGATCAGGGTTTGAATTCTCTTAGTCTGAATAAGGAGTTGGACACACATTTCCCGTCTGTGATGAATGCTGTAAATGCCACACTGTTGTGCTAAAATGTAAATGATAGGAGTATAGTTTTTTGCAACAAAGTAGCTGAGACTACTACTTTGTGCTAGAACGAAAGTTGCCTCTACAAGTATTATTTTCAGCCTTTAGTTCGGTCATGTCTCAGTTTAGGCTGTGGTCAGAAGCAGAGCTCAGGTGGTAGGTGGGAAGGATGTTTGTAATTCAGAACAGCACCTTTCTCTCTTTTAGATTCTTGGGGGGTTTTCACTGCTGTGCCTGGGAAGATTTAATCACTTTATGGACAATGGATAAAATAGTTTAACATAATTTGAATCATTATCTTTTTAAAACCTGTAGCTCTATCATTTGTCATCTTTGTCCCACTGGTTTTGAGTTTTAGCATTGCAGTGTAGCCTTTTCATCTAAGCAGTACCACAATAGCAGAGTCTGCTGATATCTGCCTTGTTTTCATAGTTATGGGAATGTGCCCTGCCAAGTTTTCCTTTCAGGTTAATATACTATTCTTGGGGCTACCATGTCATTTCTTGTAGTAATTATTTTCCCCTGCTTTCTTATCCTGTATCTGCAGTTATCCGTCAGAACTATACAGCTATCAACACTCACAACCCAGAAGTGGAAATGAGCCCGTCACTGTTCATTGCATATTTATGTATCAATGTAACAGCCTAGCAGAAATAAAAATTTGATTTGATTTTGAGTGTGTTCCAGCATTACAGACTTATGTGCCATGACCAGTGCCTCAGATCTGCTTACCCCTCCTTTTTTTTATTTTCCTCTTGTTTTTATCTTGGCATTCATTTTTAGTCTTTGCACATTTGCAGTTGTTATTGTAACTATGTGCTTTTGGGTAGCAATCGAAAAGTTCTAGGTGCTTTCCAAACATTAAAAAGAAAAAAAAACCGCTCAGTTTCTTGGCTATTGTAATCATGTCCTTGCAGGTCTATCTCAATGAACCCTCTATGTGAAATATGCCCACAAGCACGTGGCTTGTTTGATTTATAGCTGCTTGTGTTTTTCCAAGTGACTTGACTGTTGAAGAACTCCAATGACTGCTCTGTTTGTGTACTTTAGCCAAAGCTGGCTCAAGCACTTAGGACTCTGCACACTGGAACAACTTATTCATAAGGCTTGGTTTTGCTTTACATTCATCTGTGTTTAGTTCCCTTTGCTTTGCTTTTTTTGTCCTGCATTTGGTAATTCTGAACACTGCGTCTGTTCTGTTGTTCTATCCTTTTAGTAGCTTCCCCCTGTAGATTCTCAGTGATTGTATAATGGTGTTGCTTCAAAACAAACCAGAAAGATATTTGTATGCATCACTCACTCTTCTGGATTTTTGTTATTGTTGTCATTTGATGTCGTTGTTGTGTTATGATGGAGGATTGGCTGCAATTGTAATGATTAAAATAATTAAAAAAAAAAAATCCACAGTGATGCCGGACCATAGAAGAAACAGATAACAAGCACAGTCTTTGTTTCTAAAAGGATCTTAATCTGGAGCTCTGAGAGCACTGCACAAACTGCCTTTGAAATAGATATAAATACGTATTCTACAAATAAGATCCAGTTTGTCACACAAACTAGGAGCTTATTGCTTCTCCTTGTGGTTGCTTTACCAGGCTTTTCCATGTTTTGGGCTTTATAAGTCTGCATTCATGCTTCTTTTCTGTTGCATGCTCTGGTGCAGGCTGAAGTCCTAACCTACCTATTATCCAGATTGTCCTTTGATTAGAATTTGCTCCTGCTCCTACCAAGACTGCGAGCACAGCTTTGGTTTGCAAGGAAACTGGGATGTGGGGATTGTATAATTGTAGGCTACAGCCTTGCAGAAGCTGTAGAATGTTTTCTGAATTGGAGACTGGAAAGGGCTTCTTGCTAATCATGATACAGCTGCTTACAGCAGACACTTGACCAGCAATCAGGCATGGGGCATGACTGCTGAAACCATACAGGAAGAGTTTTGGAACGTGACTGTTAAATTTTTCTTAAGAGAAAAGAACTAAACGTGTTTTGCAGCAGAGAAATGTATCCATTTGTAGGTAAGTATTCAAGGAGGCTCTGTTAATACTGAAGGGGCTTATAATACAATCAAGCATTTTGTTGTATTTGGGGACTTTAGGACAGGGACAGGAGACAATCCTCAAAACTGTGTCCTTATTCTCTTACAGAGTGGAAAGCTGTTTATCAAGCTGGAACTGGTCACCAAGGCTTTGTCTAAATATTAAGTCAAAGACAGCTATGGATTGGTCTAGTCAGTGTAGATGCTTAGGACTAGTTCTCTTGGGAGAAGAGATATCATGTAGGAAGCTGCTTTGAATAGTCCAAAACAGAGGTAGGAGCAAGGCAATAATGAATTGATGAGGACAAAAATGGGTCCAGTGTTTGAGGCTGATTTCTGGCCTGGCTTTATTTACCAGTAGAGACAAAGCCTTAGAAGTCTGGATGCATGCCTCACATCTTAAGCTGGACTTACTTCTGCCATATGGAAAACACCTTCCAAGCAGACAATCTGTGTAGAGTGCACAAGGTAGAGGGTTCAGCCATTTTTACAAATTCATTAGCAAAACCTCAGAAATGGGGCATTGGAGTGCTCACTTGAGATGTGCCTGTTTTAGCTTTGCTTTACTGCTCTATTGCAGAATTCCTCCCTGACCTAGGAGAAATAGCTTCTGTTAAAATATTTTTCCCACCAGTAAAATGAAAACTGCGTAACTTCTGTGTCAGTCTTATGAGGTGCTGCCATGCTTTGGGAAAAGGGATTCCACAAATTCTTTAGGTAGGTGGGCACAGAGACTCCCGCAGCAGGGAGATTTCCAGAGCTGATTCAGAGTATCTCTGCAGTCTACCAGGCAGGTCTACTTCCAAGTTCAGAGCCAAATTTGTTCTTAGAAACAAGATTTAGGCAACAAGGAGACGACCTCACTGAAAGACATGGAAGAGGTACATCATGTACGAACCTTCTTTCTCTTTATTTCAGAATGAAGGAAACATTTGTGATGTTCAAATACACTTATTTTCCTACTTACCTGCCAAGGATATATTGCCATCTTACTTTGTTTTTAACTTGCACTTATAAAATCATTGTAAAACAAGACAGAACCAGCAGATAGCACAAAGTGTAATAAAGTCCTTCAGAACTTGATTAAAAAATGAAAGGAAGAATTTATGGCAAAGAAAGCTGGAAACTCTATTTCAACATTTACACAAGGGAAAGAATGATATTTGTTTTTCTCTCTACCCTTTCCATACATTCTGCTTTTTCCTATGTCTATAAATAGTGCTTAACACTGATGTAACTTGAGCTGAGGAAGGGCTTTGCAAACCAGTAAACAGAAGTGCTTAAAGATTGCCTTGCATATGGCAACCTGCATTCCTGGTGTTGACTGCTCTGCTGCAGGGGCTGCCGCTGCTGTCTCAGTGTTGGTATTGACAGGCCCTTTAGGCAGGCTGACTTTGATCTAGCTTTTATGTTCCTTTACCATAACACAAGCTGACTTTATTGGACCAATTAAAATTGCAGTCTTCCCTTCTTATCTCCATAGGGTAGAACATAGATGGAGCAAACTTAAGCATTTTCATTTATATTGGGTTTATGAATTCTCGTTTGATGTCTTAAACTTGAGTTTATAAAGTGCAATTTGCTTTGACCCTGCTTGTCATTTATGTAGTAAATATTTTAAGACCAAGGATTAAAAAAGTATTAGTTGGAGATACGTCATTTTACTTAAAGCTCTTTTTGCAACATTGATTAGAAATGTACTTTAACTGGTCAAATGTCAATAAAATTATATCATTTGTTTAAATTTGCTTATGATATTTTGCTAAAGCAGAGTTTTGAAAATATGACATTATAGAAGACTAAAGTGAAAATAAGATCAGAGGCGATTTCATAAGTGTCTTTAAGATATAAAAGTCATGATCTTGACATCCTTCCTGTGCCAGAATTATGTGTCTCCAGAACATGCAATCACCTGTGTCAGATTGATTATCTAGTGGTGGTTAATATTATTTTTTATGCTATTGTTATTTTCAACAATATCATCTCATGCTGTGGCTGCTGTTCCACCAAGCAGAGGCTGGTGCTGGTACAAATTAAGTATCTGAACTGATTCCCATTTTGGGGGGCAGCACAATTTCAGATGGACTTTAGCAGCTCATGCCACAGCACTTCTGTTCTTGAGTATAAGCACCAGTCTTGGTGAAATTCTCTCTGACCCTGGTGAAAGCAGTCCTGGTTTCTAATTACAGGCCTAAAGTACAAATATAATTATCTTGGTTTACTGATGTTATGCAAAATGACTGTATCCTTTTATTGTTGCTCCCATATTTTTAAAGCTACATGTACAGAGAAGGAAATGGCCCAGTCAAGGGCGTTTAACACAAAAGAGTTGTGTTTGTTAAATATGGTGTTATAACTGCCCCGAGACAGTTGATTTTGATGCCTTATAGGAAGCATTTCTTAATGTGAATGTCCATCATCAGTCTGTATGTGTAAAAGCCTAAATATTACCTGTCTCTTGCCTGTTTCTAAGCATTTCTCAAGGACTTGCTAGTCATTGCATGTTACAATTATAAGGTACTAGGAAATTAGGTAGTATCAGAATTTTCCTCAGCACTGGAATTCAGCTCTTCTTTTAAGCTGCATTCCTTCTCATGGTTTTGGCAGAGCAGCTCTCAATCTCTCAGTCATTTCCCAGGTTTAAGAATACGTATTCACACAGATGAGGGACTATTTCCAATTGTCAGCCTGGCTGTGGCCATGATGTTTCAGAAAGGAGGAGAATGTAACAGACTTGGACAGTTCCACATCAGTGGATCTCAGGGCTAGAGAACGTTTTGGCACACAGTTAATTATTGGTGTGAGCTGATGATAATCCTGTCCTGTCTTTCAGGACTCTCTGCTCTAGACTTGTGTCATGCTGATGGTTTCAGTTTTAGGATGCAGTGTGTTGGTAGGAATAAAATATACATTGGAGGAGGGATCTTAATATAAGATGTTGCTGAGATGTTACCCTATTTGAAAGGGTTGCTTTATATCACAGGAGGTCTCAAGAAGCTTGATAAGTTAATTCTGGTGAATTTTATGTTGCATTATCATTCTAAAGTTCTTAAAGGAAAAAAAGATGCCAAGAAGTAAGACTTTTTCATTGCCCTTGGTAAGCCTATTTATGAAAACAATAGCGTGGGATTTTTTTGGAGAGGGAGTGGTTGCTAGTTTGGTGTTGGGTTTTTTCCTCCATGAGGAAATCTAAAGGAACTACTCAGCAAATTTGTCCCTAAGTATGTGGTATATTTGCAACATGGTAAAAGTCATAAATTACCTACTTTATTTGCAACAGCAGAAACCAATATTGACTGGAGACGATATTTAAAAAGAATAAAATCCAAGTTTTCTTAATTCTAGATTCACAACCTTTTGCAGTCTTCAATTTTTCTGTGAAATCATAGCACTGTCACCTTTAAACACAGCCCATTTGCTAATCATTGTATGTGACTACAGCCCTTCCTTCATAATACTGTCTATCCTCCCTTGTTTGCTGTAAAGAGGTGCTTTTGTTTTTGCTAAATTGACTAGGAAATACTGAGGAAGGAAAATTTTAAATACTTTTCAATTGTTGCTAAAAGGCAGCCTAATGCAGGTCAGAAACTGTACGTTCTCTTGACATTTTTTGTCTTTAAATTAGAAAAACCAGTGGCAACTGCTGGTATACTAATTCCTATTTCTCTTCTGTAGAATAATCAGATATTTTCCTTACAGCTACTTGTCAGATAAGCTGAACTTGTGTGAAATTTGCAGAAAGTCAAAATAGAGCGGCCCTAAAAACAAGAGTTACCTAATATTTACTTGATAGACATATTATAGGCCTATATGTTTTAGTTCATTTTCCTTGTTAAAAATACTTCGAGACAAATATCAGATTGGTGGGCAATGAACAGTTTCTGAAGCTCATTTTGAGGAAAGAGGAAGATTGTGTCAATGCATTTTAAAAAAAGACTTTGAAGCCTATCTCAATAGTATTTTTATTCTCCAAACACAAGAACTATAATTTCAGAATAATTATTAATCAAATCCATATTCATTATGCCAAAGTTTTGCACAAATTCAAGTTAGAAGACATATCTCAGGAAACTGACATTCATTAGCTGCATGCATCAAGAATGTGCAGAATGCACAAGATGTGCAAGAATGCATCAAGCACTGTTCAGTTCTATGAAAAGACTTCCTTGATAAGAATTTAGTGTGGGAGCAGAGCAATGGTCTGAAAATCAGAAAAAGGATATGAACAAGATGACTTCTTGTGATCCATGGTGATCAACATACT
The DNA here is from genome assembly GCA_013397775.1 of Eulacestoma nigropectus. NCBI lineage: Eukaryota > Metazoa > Chordata > Aves > Passeriformes > Eulacestoma > Eulacestoma nigropectus. The sequence continues at coordinate 3,305,218 of VZTE01002171.1, forward strand.
GATGGTCATCTGGTTTTCCTTTATTTTTTTATACTCTCTTTTCTCTGTCTTAATAAGTTTTCTACAAAAACAAACCCATAAGCAATTTAGATTCTATGCTACAGTTCAAAGAATTCCATTTTAAAAGTTGGAGAAAGAAACACATTTTTATTGTAAATGCCAGTGTGATGCAGCATCAGTGTATGCTCCTGTTGGGTGACACCACATGTAGGACTAGCCTCATGTGGCTTTAGCCATCTCAATGTCTCTGATTCTGGAGGAAATACATCCTGGAGGAGGACATGGGACTCCACTGAATGAAGAGTTTGACTGAGTCAAGAATGCTGTGACTAATTTCCTTGTCTACTTTTAGAAAAACCAAAGATTTTGCCAATAAATTGTCCTACCATAAGTGTTTCCCAGAACTCTGGCCACATCCAATTTGGTTTATATTCCAATAATAAAGTAAAAGAATAACAGAGACTCAAGGCACAGTTTTCAGTAGGATTGCAACAACATGTAACTAACACCATTTGTCTCATCTACAGAGTTTTCTGCTGGAGTAATAATGACCTATATAGAAAAAAAGTCATTTGTAGTCAGTGTTCATGTGCATTCTATATTGCCTACAGTACTGCCTGGAAGCAGGATGAAAGAGTCACTATGTAGTTTGGTTGAATATCAAGGATAAGATTAATCAGCTCTAATAAAACTGCTGTTTAGATAACAAGAACTTCTTCTTCCAAAGTTGTGAAATACTTGTATAGCTCAGCAGCTGGAAAATATCTTCAGATGCTTCCACACTATTTGTATTCTGTTTGTAGGAAGATAACTTAATAAATTTTCTTTGTCACTGGAAATTTTCTGGAGAGTTTAAGGCAATCTTGATATCATTGCTTCTTTGAGAGAGATCAAGACGTTAGAGAATTTGTCTGCAAGTCATAAATGTTATGCCTTTCTCTGCTCAAGTGTTTTTTTATAGCCAAGACTTCAATTCTAAATTTAAAAAGAACAAAAGAATTGTGCTCATGAAACACAAGGACACGCAAATTCTGAAATAAAAAAATAACATCTTTTTTATATACCTAGGAATAGTTTTTAATGAGTGTCATACATAGGGAATAAGAAGGCATCAGGATAGCAGTGCTACATCAATGCACACTGCAATCATAGTTATTCTATGAGGTCCACAAAACAAGACGTTTTCTTCCTGTATTGAAAACCTGAAGTGAAGCTCCATTATCACTGCTAATTCAAGGTCACTGAATGCCTAATAAGCAAACTGTGCTACCCACTACATTTATTTTTGCTCTTCCATAAATTTACAAATGCAACTTAAAATTTCTTCCTCTTAACTGGTTAGTTTGAACATAAAGGTTGAACTTATTCTCAAACCTGACAAACAAACTTTCACTGATAGCCAGCTGTTCCCTAAGAACCAGGAGCCAAAGGGAACAGTACAGCAGCCAGTGCCCAGACCCATGGAGCAGCAAGGTGAGCAGGACAGATGCAGAGGTACTGGCCAGCTCCAACTAAATTCAGATCATGAAGCAGCATCACTGTGATGAGACAGATTTGAAGTCAAGGAGAAATTCAGGCAGGATTTTTTTCCATATGTTCACCAGTCATCATTGTCATCATTACAATTAGTGCTGGACTTCTTAGAGATTATGTCAGTGCTTCATTGGTTAGAAAGATCGTACACTCTTTGCTCTAAAAGTATGGGATGAGTTAAAAACCTAAAGAGAACCTGTGGGAAGCAGGGATTATTCTGCCCATTTTCAGAACTGTCAAGTGGAAGTATGATCATGTGAATTATCTGTTGTTGTCCTTGGAGTCAGAGGTTTGGGAGATAATGTTCAATTTTTCTCTGCAGTTACCTTTCCTAGAGTAGAAACCTCACCACCCTCACAGTAAAGAATTTCTTCCTAATATCTAATTTAACCTTATCATCTCTCAATTTAAAGGCACTATCTCCTAATCTTTTATTATGTGCTCCATCTACAGCTCTCTCCAGCTTTCTCATAGGCTCCTTTCAGGTACTGGATGGCTGCTATGAGATTTTCCTGAAGCCTTCTCTTCTTCAGTCTGAAAACTCCAACTCTCTCAGCCTGTCTTCACAGGAGAGGTACTCACACCCTGGTCATCTTTATCTTCCTGTTCTGGACTCCAGCAGGTCCATGTTCTTCTTATGTTGGAGGACCTAGAATTGGATGTAGTACTCCAGGTGGGGTCTCACAAGACTGGAATAAAGGGGCAGAATCACCAGCCTTGACCTGTTGGCCATGCCTCTTTAGATGCAGCTCAAGATGAGTTTGCTTTCTGGGCAGCAAATGCTTGTTGATGGCTCATGTCAAGCTTCTTTTCCAACAATGTCCCCAAGTCTTTCTCCCCAGGGCTGTTCTCAATTCATTCTCTGCCCAACCTGTACTTCTGCTTGGGACTGCCCCAACCCAGGTGTAAAACTCTGCACTTGGCCTCATTGAACTTCATGAGATTTGCGTGGACCCACTGCTCAAGCCTGTCAGGGTCCATCTGGGTGGCATCTCTTCCTTCCAGTGTGTCGACTACACTGCACAGCTTGCTGTCATTGGCAAACTTGCTGAGGGTGCACTCAATAGCACTGCCCCTGTCACCAACAAAGGTGCCCAAAGAAGTGTGCCGTGCACTTTCCATATAGATGGAAAGGGGAAGAGAGAGTAAAGACAACTGCTTGGTCAACCCATAAGGCAAAACACTTTTAAATTTAAATGCTAGAAACAGTACGTCACTTATGGAAGAAAATAGTAGCCTATTTAATTCTTGAGTATACTATGAAGTGATAGTTTGTCAAAACCATATGAAGTCTTTTTATAAAGTCTTTTAATGTATTTCTACCTGGCCTATTTCTACATGTACTTAAAACTATCTATCTCACATAGTATGAAGTTTGCATCCATCTTTGATAGTAATTAAGCTTTGGATTTGGATTAGAATTGAATCAGATAGAAAAGGGGACACTTTTTAAGGTGCAAGCACCATTCATTTAAGACATTTGAACATAATTAAATGGTTTATTCCATATATATTTTAAAGTTATTGAATGTGTTTATTTTGCAATGAACTCAAATAATGCTCACATAGCACTAATATTAAGGTTTGCATTAATATATTTTAACTGCAGAAAATAATCTTTCTGTAACTTTTTTCATTGATATTTCTTGAAATTCTTAGCTTAGCTTGTAACAATGGCATAATATTGTTCTATTAGAAGGGAAGAGGCTTTCAAAGAAACGTTTTTCACATACTACTGCAAAAGCACTAAATGTTTTTTCCAGTTTCATGTAAGACAGCTGATGTGTTATGCATTTCATTGGGCTCTTAGTTCTAATTCTTGGGCAGCTACAAAATGTTTTCTAAAGTTAGTCTGTTCTATCTGAATTTTTTTTTTTTGGTGCCAGATAAGTAAGAGCCCTCAGCACAGCTTTATGAAATTACAGGCTGTGAGGCAAGCATTTTGCATGTTGAACAAATTTGCAACAGACTTGAAGGAAGTCAGGAGCCATCATGCAAAAGAATTTCATAAAACTCAACTGACTTCAACTGAAATCAATGGGAGGCTTTCCTTTGACTTCAATGGAAGTTGAAACAGATGCAGAAGGGGCACTTTATAAGGAGAGAAAACCAGTTCATTTAGGATTTTTCTACATAATTAAAGAAGTATTCCATTATTCACATATATGAATGCCAACTTGTTGTACCATGTCTTTCATGATTAACAATGGTTGGATAGTATCCAAATGAAAATTCTGGCTACTTCTGGCTATCTGGCTTAAATGCAATGAAACATAAGGAGCCAGATTCTTGCAATACCATCTGTGTATGCCAAGGATGAGCTTTCTACATCATATGCAGTTATTTTGCATAGGATGAGTTTGGAAAGGCGGGATTCATTAAGAACATCCACACTGCTATTAGGAAATATTATTATCATACAAGGGTGTCAGTGTAACATGTTCAGTAAAAAAATCTGACACTGATTATAAGGACCTATGAACATTACTTCATGCATTGCCTAAACTTGCACAAGAATAGCCTCTTCCATAGCCAGAATACTTGAAGACGCACTGAGCAGAACCATACTGCCCTCTGTCCCACAAATACTCAGAACCAGATGTACAAACATATGTAATTCTGTGTAGTCCTATGCAGTTCACTTAAACTACCATATTTTTACTCTGTGCTTTAGTCAAAAGTACTTGTCTCTTCCATGTGTATGGTTTTATAATACTCCAGTATATCACTGTGGCAGTGATAAAACTTGTAAATTACATGCAGACATATTTCAGGTATTTGATTTTAAGGGTCCCCCAAAGATATTGTTTCTAGTCTATGGCTGGATTAGCCGTACTATCACTGTTTCTACCTCCTGTATCATGTTGAATGTAACGTCTTACTCTTCAATAGGAGTGTCTCACAGTCCTGTCTCCCAATCATCCTTATCTCTCTTAGTATCTGGACATAGATTTTTTTCTCCCATTGGCTGCAACACTAAAACTTTCCCTGTATTAGGTACAATTGCAAGGAAGCATGTCTGTATTTTTTCCCCTGCTGCTCCTGATAGTTGGAAAGTGCTCTCTTCAATCACCTGCAAAGCCTCAGTCACCTTTCTTCAAATCTTTATTAAAACTTTCTTATTCTGATTCCTTAAAAAAAAAAAAAGATTAAAAAACCAAACAAGCTTCTGGAAGAAAACGGCTGCCTGAGTGTAAAGGCTTTATTGTGGAAATACAGAACAAATGCTACTTTTTATTTTCTGGGCAACCTAAAATCTATTGGGTTAATTTGCATATTGAAGTTTGAGGTCCACACTTTTTACTTCCTTCCCAGGCACAGTAGACCAACCTTAATAGCAAATGTCAGTCAACAAACACCAATGTCAGAAGAAAGACAAAATAAATAAATAAATAGAAATAGAAAACAAGGTACAGATTTGTTCTGATGGATTTGATGGGATCTCTTCAGAAGTTGCGTTTTGGTCCCAGCTGATCATATTCCTCCTATTGCTAATCTCAGTGATCACATTTGCCATTGTACAACAAGAGACATAATTATTTATAATAGCTGATGAAATAAGAGCTATATTTACTTATCATTTTATAGTGGCAAGATTAAGCCATTTAATCAGTGCTCAAAAACTTCTAGAAAAGAACAAAACCCTTAAGAATTTTATTTTAAAGCTTAATTCAGGATGATATCAGGATTTAATACTCTACCTTCAACCTAGAGAGGGATGTTTTTGCAGTTACCTCAATGTTTGCAAGGCTGTGTGACTCATCGGCAAATTGCTTTCATGGTTGGGTTGCATTTACACAAGTCAGCGTGTGAATTTTACGTGCAGATCAACAAGATGGGACAGATTTAGGTGTGGGCATATTTATATAAGGGATTTGAATACGGGCATGGAAGAGCGGAAAGCAAAATATCTGCGATGGTACATTTGCTACTTCAGACAGAAACTGCTCACAATCATATTGATGAAACTTTAAAGAGACTAAATTCATACAAGGCATTAAATAGGATTTTGTCAGAGGGTTTGTGTTAGAAGAAGCTGAAAGCCAGTGACATCCCAAATCCTTAAGTGAATATGGATTGATGCCATGTGTATATCCTTCACTTACAGCAAATGATGTGGACCTCATCTCAAAGATGGCAACAAGCCATGTTAGCCTCTCCAGTGAAGTACAAAATGCCACCGAGCTTTAGAGTGTAAAGGGAAGCTACATGCATACAGTTCAAATAGAAATAAAACATAGCACATTTTGCACTGTCTCCTACTAATGCAACACGTGCACAACATGGCATATTGATGTAACTCACAAGAGGGAGGCAGCTCTTAGTTCCACACTGAAAATTCATTGCTTAAGAGGTGAGGGATGGACACAGAACTTTGGTTATTCAGAAGATATGGCTTAAAGGATAGGAAGATGATGAAGCATCCAAGCTAATAGAATTTAGAAGAAAAGGAGATAGGGCAAAGAAAGGAAATTGAGTGTGTCAAGCAGGACTTTCCCATGGTGAACCTGTACTGGCTGTGACCAATGCCTGCATAGGCTTTCAGGTGTTATTCCAGAACTCACAGAATAATCTTCATAATTCTGCCAAGAACTGAATGGAGACTGACAGGTCTGTGGTGACCAGGGTCACCCCATTTGCCCTTCTTGAAGATTGGGACATTTGCCACTTTTAATCACCTGGGGCCTCTTAGATCTCTTACACTCTTAAAAATCCATGGAGAGAAGTTTCACAATGACATCTGCCAAATCTTTGAGTACCCTGGGATGAATCTCACCTGGCCTCACAGACTTACAGGGAACCAGTTAGAGCAGCAAATCCAACCCAAGTTTGGGCCTTGGCTAGGAGTATCTCATTCTTGCAGTCGTAGTTGCCCAGCTCAGGGCTTGAGGGGGTCCCAAAGCTCATCATCAGTGTTGAAAACCAAGACAAGGGAAGCATTAAACCTCTCAACCTTGTCCCTGTTTGTGAGGTGATCACGTTCATCATGTAACAGGCCAATGTTAGTTCCTAACTGCATTTTGCTACTAATATACTTTTAATTAGATATTTTGATTGTCCCTCACAGCCCAACCCGATCAGTCTCCTAAAAATTGCAGCAACATGAGACCAAGAAAAGCCTTCTGGATCAGAGTCCAGTCCCTTTTTCTTATAAGCACTACAACATATAGTATCTTTTCATTGAGTTAATATATCCCTTATAGTACAGATGTTCCTGCTGATAAGGCTATGGTACAGTATATGCAGCCTTTGTGCACTTTTATCTAAAATGAGTATTTCTCAATCAATGTACTAACACATAGGTGTGGAAAATACTTCTTTAGTAGAATAATGGTATGCTGATAAACTTCAATCAGAGGGAGTCTGAAATAAAGCTCTGTGCCTATTTTATCTGCATGTTTTCTCTAAAAATCATTGCGTATTTGAACCAGAATTGTTTGCAGGGGGAAGTTGCTGTTGCCTGAACTTCTGAAAATGAAAAGGCATCGTAGTGCTTTTAAAAGGATTGTTAAGAAAGCCTTTGTATGTAAATCACCAGGAGCATGTGCAAGTGTGTTTCTCCATCCATGTGTATGCCAATGCATGTGACAGAAAGAGAGAGAGGGGCAGAAAAGGAGAAGGGGAAGAGGATGAGAGCTTCTAAAAAGGGCATGAGCCAACATCTGAATATTGAGAGAGGAAGTAATGAATTCTGAAAGTTTGGGGGGTTTTTAAGCTATGCTAGCTGGAAGAATCATGATGTAGTTTTATCTGGGACTCTGCACGTGAATTTCAGCATTTGCAATGGCTTTTTAAACTGGTCTTAATGGATAGCTGAGTTTTACAATATCCATTAATAGTTTATGATATACAGAAATAGACTGGAAGAAGAAAGCCCTGTTAATGTACTAGCTTGGTTTGAAAAGAGATACAAACAATAGAAATCCCACTAAATTGATTTATCTCATTTCAGTAGATTTTAGACAACATAGTCTAGCCCTGTTGAGGATTGGGTTTCTGGCTGGTAAGTGTGTTTTATTCCAACTCTTTAAGTACCAGGATAGTCCTCCTTCCTCTTTCTCTGCATTACAGCAATCATATCAGACATGGATTTGCCATTATTTGTGAATCACGAAGGAGCTTTAGCTTAGGGCAGAAGACTGGTGTCTTGAAATTTTAGACAGACTTAAAGCAAGTGTGTTAGTGTAATAAAACATTTCTCATGAACTTATGAACCTGTAGCTCTTACAGATTTGTCTCTCATGGTTTATTGTATAAATGGTATGTATACTTTCTTTACTAAGTATCTGTCAAAATGATGCATATCTGTCGCGTAATATATATCTCCAGATGCATCCAAATATAAGATGTGTCTAAGAAGGCAAGGAACATGCTAAAAGGAGAAAATCTATCTACATGCTTTAAATAGCATTTCTGAGTGCCATCTATCCCTCTTTTTAATGAAAGAAAACAGTATTGTTTAGTCAAAGACCTCTGTGATCAATGAAATTCATATAAATTCACAAGCATTTGAGCAGCAAGTTTTTCTGGTCACTCCGATCAGATTGCCATAAAGTCAATGTGACATACTGTCATGGAGTTTTCAGTGTGAGTATGCTAAATTTTTGACAGAAAAGCTTTTTCAGAAAGCTAAAAGAAATTCAAATAAATGATGACTTCTCTCCAATGCAGCTTTCAAGCTTTAATCTTAGGTTCCCAAATGACATGAGGACAACTGCAGAGTACTGAAAGAAAAGAAATTTTTAATGAACACTTTTAAAAATTTGTTGTAAAAGACCTTAGTTCAGAAAAATGCTGAAACAGTTTTTAAGTAACATTAAAGCAGACAGGATCTAGACATGAACTTAAGTGGTTTGCTAAGGGAGTAGCTTCTGATTTGGGCTGTTAACCAAGGCATTGTTCTTAAATAATAATATTGGGAAGTAATTTAAACTCATTATCCTGAACAAATAACCTAAGTTTTTGATAGGAGAAGGAACTTCTTCTGTTAAAGAGAGTGTTAGTTTTTTTAGTTTTTTAAAATTTTTCCATGAGGTTAATACTGTCTTGATAGATTATGACACTCTAATTGATTGAAAAAAATGTTAGAAATTCTTTAAACAGATTTTAAGAAAACAGCAATCTTTATCCTTCTGTTGGCCCAAGACCTTAAAAGTCGCAGTCTTGGTAAAAAGATTGCTTGGTTTTATAGGAAGGACATGAGAACAGTGACCATATGTTTCTAAAGACATTTTATAAAGCCCTAAAGACATTTTGAAATGCCTTAAACACATTGCATAAGACAAATACTTGGTGGAGAAAGATTTCTGTTGTCATTTATGTAGGATGCTGTGCCTAACTCATTCTTGAGTAATATGACCATCTGAATCTTGTTCTGTCTTTTCCTTCAATATTTGCTCCTTCCAAATGCAATATCCTTTAGGTCCCTGTTTCTGACCTGTCTCCTTCCTATCTTCCCCCTCAGAAGATAAATGTCATTTTCTAAACCAGCAGTTTTTGTGACATATCCTTATCTCAGTGTTTGCAGCCTAAGCACAATAAACCTAATGCATCTTTAAGATGCTAAAATGCCCCAGAAGCCATGTGCCTAGAACGTGTTGGACTTGAGGACGTTGCCGGTCAACCTTTCATGAAAAGTGCAAAATTCTTCCAGATGTTAAGCATCTTGTTCTATGCTACTACTCCCATTGGACGATCGGTAATCTGGAAATATGGAAAAATTGCTGAATTCTACATTTTTGCTTGGAGGAAGAAAATGTGTCTTGCTACAGACATAGGGTACTATGTCTTGGTGTGACGGAGAACACAGAGTGGGCTAGGGCTTCCTACACCAGCTTTGCTTCCTACCACTCTTTTTGATTCAATCTTGTGCCAATACAGAATTCTATCCTTAGAGTGAGAAAAGAATGATGAAGAGAGAGAAACCAACATATCTTGATTTTAGTGAGTTTTTTTACAAAGAGAATGTATGGCAGCTAATAGTACATAGGTATCAATATGTTCTTTCGCTATCCACGGATTTGAAAAAATATTTCCACAGAAACATGTCTTGCTTACTGAACAGGACATGAAGTAGGACTACGTCTGCCAAAAGTCTCAGCTGAAAATAGCAAGTTGCATGATTGTCCCAAAATCCACAATGACCTTTGTTTTTTGGCTGTGACAGAGTTTACTGTGTTTTGCTAGGTAGACAAGATGTGTCAGTCCTGAAGGATGTATAAATTTCTTATAGTTGTTACTCAGTTTTAACTCTTTATTCGAGTGCTAACTGAAATATACTGTCTTACTATGTACTTACAAACAAAGCATGTGGGAATTGCTAAGTCCTACTTTTTACAGCACAATTTAATAAGCAGATTAAATTATCTTTATATTATTTCTTTAAAATGTGCTAGTTCAGCTAACATAGTGGTTTTTTGTATCATGTATAAGAGTGTTAACATGAATCATTCACCCTCTGTTTGCTATATGTTTAATGTCTTGTTTTGTATAGGTATTATTTCAGAAAAAGAAAAAGAGAAGGAAGAATAAAAGAAAAAAAAGAAAAAATACAAAAAAAATGAAAAACAAAAAGGAAAAAAGAGAAAAAGAGTTCCTCCTCTCTAACAGTATGTTATAAGTGGTCTAAAGAGAATAATGATCCTCTTGCAAGACCAATTTAAGTAGCAGTTGAGTCAGAGTCACTGTTCTTTCTTCCTTGTTCTCAAGTTTCTGATAGTTGATTCCCCCTTTACTCGGTGACAGAAGAATTGGATGGCACCTGCCTTAGGTACTTTCACTATTGTTATCTCTGTAGTCAGAGACTGTTGTATTTACACATGCTTAAGGGCACACCTTTCAAAGCTGTCTAATCTTTTTCTACAGTGCATGGCTGAATTTCTTCCTGACCATATCTGCAGAGTTTAAAATTACGGGAGCAGTTTAGAGTAGGTATATCTACCTATACATTATTTTAGGCACATCTTATCTTTTAAAAGACTATTGATAAATCCCAAACTAATTAAATGCCGTGTCATCCTTTCCTAATACTACATGAGATGAGTAGGAAGGAACCAGAGATAATTTCTAGCTTGTGGTAGAGAAATATTAAGAGATTCAGCACACTGTTCACTGCCAGGATAACTGTCTCAACCATCACTTGCTGCTTCAGTCTGTTATCTGTCAGATAAATATTAACACTCTCTCCTACAAGAATGGAGGGCCCTGAACAGAAAGCCAAGTGCCAAGACTCTATCGTGGCGCTACTTCAGGCAGAAGGTGGAGGGACAAGATGCCAGGCATCATATTGCAGTATGAGCTTCAATTCCTGTGGATACAGTACTTACCTGTTCAACAGATCAGACATCCTACAGTACAATCCTACAGCAGTGGCTGCAGAAGTACTTTACTGGTGTGTCTTGGGTCTTAAGAGCAATAAGAATCCTCAAAGAATGATTTCTTTAATATTTAGGAGAGTGTAGCTGACTTTTACATGGGGAATACTTAGAAATGGGGAAAGTATCCAGCCAGTGCTCCCTGGCTTCCACATCCAGGGACAATGATTTAGCTCTGAGGCAACAGAGTAGATAGCAAAGGAATATCCTAGGGCTAGGATTCAGCTGCAGGTGGTAGTCAGTTAATTGTGTCCAGATGTTGATGAACAAAATATCCAACTTCAGTTACAATCAGTAGACATCTTGGGAATTTGTCAGTGGAGTCTCAAGTACTATACAGCTGAGCAGTGTATGTGTTTATTTGAAACTTTATTCTGAGTCCTCCATAGATTTCTTTGCAGATACCAACTGGGGCATAAGTTGGTTGTTTAACATAGGCAAAGTGATATTTGAGATGTCCTAGAATATCAGAGATGTCCTTGTGAGACTGACAGATGAGGGACTTCATGCATGAGCATTTCTGAGCTCCATCAGATTTAATGTTTGACATGAAATTACCAATGTCCTCGTTAGCGCTGCAGACTGATATTTCTATTAATGCTTATTTTCAATGTAACAGGATGAGTGAGAATACTGGAACCAGCTGTAGAACTGGGTCTGTGAATATTTGGTGCAGTTTCTTCTGGAAAAGGGCTGCTATCATGGGACATCCTTAGAAGCAGGGTCTTGTTTTTCCTAAGGTTTTGACATTAATAGCTTTATAACACATAATCCAGATCTTAATGCTGAATGACTATGGACTGCATGTACATGCAATAGAAGTCATTATTATTTGGTGGTAAAATCCTGGCAGCTGGAAAGGACAATTCTGTTTCTAAACAGACAAAAGTGCATGTATTCTCTGTAGTGCCTGTAGTGTAGGTAGTGTGTAGTTGCACATGCGGTGATCCAAGAATATTGTCAGATTTAAGGGTAATGTCAATGTATTTTATTAAACTAGCCTTACTTTGCTTAAATAGATAAATAACCTTTCCAGTGTTAGAAGTTACTACAGGAATGTAAGAATTTCCATTTATAATGCCTAAACTTTTAAGATCACAAGAAAAACAAGGGCTCAGAGGTGACCTGTCCATTGAAGGCCTCAGCTCTAAACAATACTCAGGGACATTCCTGATATTCACAAGTCAACTGAATGTAGTTTGGACCTCAGAGTTTTCTCCTTTTAGTGAACCAGAGTCAAAGAACTGGTTGGTTGAAATCAAAATGTGAGATGTGCTGCAGTACACACAGGAAGCTGCCTTTTTCTTCTACTTTTTGTGTCTGTGTGTGTGTGTGTTTATTAGTGCTTGTACTGAATGACTGCAAGGGCTGTCTCTTGTTTTTTCAAAAGCAAGTCATTCATTAAGACGCTTTACCTTTACTAAAAGACATGTTTTCAACTTTGGCATGGCCACTAGCCAGAAAAGCAATTTCCTCTTTTTTTTCTTTCCTTCAAAAAAAAAGAGGTTGTAAACCATCAGCCTGTATCAGGAAGAAGGATTTCAGTTTTAAAGGTGAAATAGCATTTGCTCCTTTTACATGATAAATGGAAGAAATAGGATACACTAATGAAAGAGAGAGGACATAGCAATTAAAAATACCAGGAGAGGGTGGTACACAAGTCTATCCTCATGTTATCTTAAAGTAAATTAGCATGAGAGGTTAAAGAAGCCAGACTTCTTTTACTACATAAATTACTCAGCTTTCAGTACAGATTTTACAAGAGCACATATTACTTACCTGAACAACTGATAGTGTGGTATTTATCACATGCTGTCTCCATTTGTAAGGTCATAAATTCCCTTGCTGTGGTTGCCTGTAACTTGTTTTAGCGCTAAGTGAAGCAGTAAAATGCTGGAAGAAAATCTATAGATTCAGCTTATAATACCTGGCTCTGTTTTATCCTATCTCAAAGGAAGTGAGAGATAAGGATGAAGTTGTCTAAAATGAGCAGATATAGGAATAATTGCTACTTAGTGTCTTAACTGTCATTTATACATTGATTCCTGGCATTTTAATGGATGAAGAAAGAAAGCTTTTTCTTCCTACATTAAACCAAGGTGTTTCAGCTAGGTATCTCCCCTGAAACTCTTGTCCCTTGCAAGTTAAACACATAAATCAATATAAATATATAATTTCAAATGATAAATGTACATATATTGAAATACATTGTATTTATAACATATAATATATATTAAAGTAAATAGTAATAATAATTTTTAAAGTTTCTATACTGTTTTGACATGTGTCCTCATGAAGGTAAAATGCTGGATTGACAGTCTTTAATTTCAAACAAGAATGAGGCTTTTAAGTTGTAAAACTTTTAAGGTAGAAACTTAGCTTTGCTTTCTTCTGTGTGAAACTAGCCTCAGTGTCTGATTATACTCCTAAATCTGTTATGATTATTTCCCATAGATCTTAATCTGGTTTTTATTTGTGGGCTTTTTTTGTTTTGTCTTGTTGAGTTTGTCTCACAATTTATGATATATAAATTCTTACTGCTTTATGGTGACTTATTTGACTTATTTGACTTATTTGACTTTTACTGGTTTACTTTTGCAAGATAATTGTGCTATCTCAAAACCAGTGGAATACGCTGTTTACTGCAGATCTAGAGCATACTTTAGATTGTGAGGACTTCATGTCCAACAAAATTATATTTTGTTTACAGATATCTCAGTTGATCTTCTGAGTCATCATGAGATGTCTGGAAGTAGTTTGCTATGGATACCTTAACAACTCAGAATCAGATTGAGACATTATTGGAAACCAAGCAGTACTGTTTTGTGATTTGCATTTCCCTAACAGGTATGACATCTGCTTGATGACTCCTGGAGCACTGTTAATAACGTTGCTGGCAGGGTTTGCTCTTTTCTGCGTTTTGCAGATGTTCTATCCAGTGGTGTGTGGTTTTATGCCTCTCCTGAGGCATAAAATCTGTAGTGTTGTATGCATGTTGTATATTATGTGCTACAGGACAGAGATGAAGATGACTTTCTCAGGTCTTTCTCAGCACTATGACATCTGTTCTTTGTGACAACAGGCATGTCACTTAGGAGGTCTTCTACATATATCCTGTTGTACAGAAAAACAGATTATTTCACTGCTAAAATGTATTCAAATTTAAAAGAAGGGTTTTTATTTAGTTATGGTACATATTTACTAAAAAACCACAAATACTTCTCAAAATTCAGCAGTTTACATGTTAAGTAGGCTGTTGCTGTAATCATCTTGTTTTACACTCATGAATACAGAGCAGAACTGACCCTATATCTCAGAGATTGAGGGTAGGGCAAATTATTTCCTCAGGACTGCAGACAGATGTATCAAAATCAAAATTCAAAACCAGAAGTGTTTTGAATAAGATTTATGAAACTAGCCAACTACATAACCTACATCTTAAATATTTATTGGCTCAATTTAGACACTGGAACTCAGGTATCTGGTGACATTAAGGATGACATAGGGTACCTGGGACATGCTCACATGCCTAGGAGATATCACACAGGACCAGGAGGATACCCAAACCCTTCTGATGCAGGACCTGAAAGGCAGCATGATATACTAAGATATATTAGAATAGGTACCTATAGTTAGGCAGCTGAATCAGGTCTTTACACTTTCTTCTACTCTCTGATCTTAATTAGATTTGGATAAAAGGTTACCCAGTTTATTTGCTGGCAGAAGACAGAGAAATACTCTAAAACAACTTCAGTCACATGAGCAATTGCCAAGGTGACAGGAGTCCTGCAATTTTTGATATATTCAGACTCCTGAGAAGAAAATCCAAGAACCTGTTATCAGGACTTCATAACCTACAACAGTGAAGAGCTGCCTGAGCACAAAAGAGCTGTGGATGGGCCCTGGTCCTTTGATTATGTATCCTACACTTCTCTCCCTCATGAAACGCATGTTTCTCTTTTTTTTTGCTGTCCTGGTTTAGGAATGGTATTCTCCAATTCATTACTCCCACTAAAAATCACATACCAGTCCTCCTCCCCCCTCCATTAGGAGGCAAAAAAGACAAAGATCATGGGTTGAGATAAGAACAATTTACTGGCAATGCAATGAGATAAGAAAATGAACAGTAACAGCAAGAATATTAATAATAAAAAGTATAAGAAAAGAAATTATTCACACAGATAAACTCTGCCATAATAGACAATACTAGATGCCTCCCTCCATCACATTTTCTTGACAAAGCAGTACCCCTTCTCCCTGGAAGAGACTCCCTTCCCCCTGCCCCTGGCAATGACATGAGGTGGTACAGAATAACCTCCATATCCTAGCCATTCCTCCTCCTGGCTACTGCAAAAATTAACCCCATCCTGGCTGGAACCAGGAGAGTTACACAGGGGCGAGGCAAGTAGGATTTGATGTGCACTTGACCACTGTAACCAGTATGAAGCTGGGATTTGCTTTCTGTCAGCATCTCAGGCTATGATCATAATGTTCTGTCTGGATGTTGAGGCAGAGATACAGCTACAATTAGCTGCAGAAATCAGCCTTACATAGATTGTGACAAACTTTGAGCTAAGCCAGTGCAAGTTTTACTTACTCTATTTTCCACAATATCTTCAAAAACTGGGGAAGGTACTAGGGACTTACTTTAAAAGAAAGAAAGGGTAAAAATTTTGAAATTTCTAGGACCTTGAAATTACAGCTGTGTAATACCCACAGTTTGAGTCTACAGTGAAGATGGCTGCTGTTTTCAGCTTTACAACATAAGGTAAAAGCATAACACAAGACTACCCACACTGGCTCAAATTAAGGATTTATCCTGCTGTTGGTTTTGAGAGACATTAGACACCTTGGAAAGAACATGACAAGCAATCAAGTAAATGTACTCTGCACTATATCACCTGTCTAAAGCAATCTAGGGTGTTGCAGATGAATGTAGTTTATAATACGAAAAAATACTTCCAAAGGAAAACCACACGGAGGTGGACATAGGTGTTGTCTTTGTTTTTAATAGCTCTTGATGGATTCCTCACCACCTCTCTTTTTTCCAGTTGCTTTTTGAATCATGTGAGAAGGAGATATTTGAAAAATCACCTCCTCTTTGTTCTGAACCTGAATTTTGCAGTCCTCATGTCTCTCGGAAGTGCTCTTCAGAGTACTCACAGCACTGTTAATGAAAGAAATTTCAGGGTAATCATTAACAAATGGTTAGCCTAAACTCATTTTACATAGAGAACTGAAAAGTCTCTCTGTAGAAATAGCAGTTGGTGTCTTACTGAGCCTGGGCTTTTCTAGCAACAGAGAGGTGAAAGGCTTTTTATTCTGTTCTCACTATCAGTCTCCTGCACGACACAGTCTTCCAGGATGCAAGATTTAAATATTCAGCAAAGAGATTTCCACTGATATGACAAAACTCTTCATGGTGAAAGCACAGCTGGAGAGTTGCACCTTTTATAGAAGTCTAACACTGTGTTATTACTAGCATCCTGGAAGTAATTTGTGACAATAAAGAAAGAAATAGGGCCATCAACCAGGCTGCCAGTTCCTGTTTCAACCAGGACACATTCAAACAACAGATTGTAAACCCAGATCTTTCAGTGTGCCAGTTTAAAAAACCTTTTCTTGCTGATGTGTAGCCTCAGGAGGAGGAACTCTTGCTAGATGCTGGTACTGGTCCTTATTTAATTCCATGTAAATTCATAAAATAAATTACTGGGATTATTGGCTGTGTCTTCAGTCCATGTGCATGCACACCATATTTTTTCCATAGACACAAAGCAGATTAATAGCTTAAAAGTAAGTGCAAAGAGAAAGGAATATTAATAGTAATAAGCTTGTGCCAGATTTTACGACTAGCTATGATAAAAAAGGAGTTCAGTCACTTCGAATAATGGGATCTGTCAGATCCTACCCACTGTTTCATAGGTCCTGATGGAAAACTCAAGAACTAGATAATGCATTTGATAGAGAAAATGCCTTTGATTCTTTCATTAAAAATTGAATACATTTCATACTAGTACTATTTCAAAAGAGTAAGGTTAAAAAAAGCTAACACCTAGATAAACCTCAGGTTGAACATTTCTCTAATTTTATTTTGGATGCTGTGTACTAGCCTTCTCAGCTGATTCTTGGATCTCTTGCTTAGGAATTTCAACCAAGCAAGTTTCTAAGTGTGTTTTGCCAGTGATGCCAATTTTGGACCCAATAGTAGAAAAAATGGCACAGTTACAGTGTCTTCTAAAACATGTCTTCCTCTGTATGAATGAAGCAAGGCCTAATACCTGTAATTAAACTAGCATCCAGCTGCAAACTTGTCTATTGACACAGTAAACGAAATTTTCTCTTTCCACAGACATTGTTGTTCTTCTAGAAAAGTGTATATCAAAATACACTAAATATATTGGTTTGACTTTTTAAGAAAAAAAATTGCTAAAGTCTATTTCTTTCTTTTTTTTTTTTTTAATCTCTTCGTTTTATCGTATTTATAAAAAGCAGTGAGGATAACTGGCAATATAAAGCTGTTTCTAGGAAGGGATGGCTTGGTATTTCCTGATGGAGTGCCTCCTTGTGCCTACCAAAGAGGACAGGTGTATCCTGCTATAGGGAGACCCTCAGGGCAGAATATCCCACTGGATTTTCTGGTCTTTGTTCAAACAGACTCTATAGAAACCTCCAGCTCTGTCCACTCTATGAATATGCATAATTTCAAAGGCCACCTTAAATAATGCTCCAGCCTTTCAAGCTTCCCCCCTGGGAAGATGCATTTCCAAGAGAGTGATTTTGTGCCACTAGTGGTCACATTTTCATAGGAGAGCAGCACCTGGCATTTTGCAGTTTTTGAACAATCTGCTTTTCTACTCTAATGCTAAATGGTTAGGTCTCTGAAAAATCGGAATCTGAGCACAGAGAGTGATTTATTCATGAAATTTGAATTAAGACAGCCAAAAGAAAAAAAAAAAAACTAAAAAACTACTTTTAATGAAAAACATTAAAAGCGTGGCATTTTCGAAACTTTTTGTATGGCATGATACAGGAGAGAAAACTTCAGGGTTTCCCTCTTCAACCTTCAGTGTATCATGAGCATTTCTTTCCTTGCTGTATTGAGAGCCTTCCTTTCTGCTGCATTGTGTCTCAGGATTAGTCACATCATATTACATTCCTGCTTTCTACATTTATTTTACCAATTTGGCTGGAATATGACAGATCTTATCATGTTTGGCAGGATTTGTTTTGATGAAGAATGGCTCTGCAAGTCTTTGCTTGCAAAGTATGACAGTCCACATGCATACTCTTAGCTTGCACTCCATTTATTAATTTAGTTGTACGTGTTTTTATATAATTCTGTATATTTTAATTAAAATATAGATATCTAAAAGCACATTTAGGGGGGGTCTGAAAAACAGTTCTCAAAGCTCTGAAATTACATTGAATTTTGAAGTGATAGCAGACATAAACTTTTAAAAAATTATTTGCTAAGCAAGATCTTATTTGTGAAAATAAACAGCTCTATTGTAGACACAAGGCTTAAATTATGTCCATTTGAAAATTTTACAATTGTTTTCATTTGACCACTTTCATGATCTTCTATTAGTAATTTATAAATAGTCATGAGAAAAAATTGCGTAAGTTAGAATATCTGGAAAATGTTTATTCTTTTATATATATACCTAGGCAACGGAAATAGTTTTACTTAAACAAAATAATTCACTATTTGTTATTTTATGTTTTAGAAATCTGTCATCTTCTCAGGGAACAGATACCATATTACATGATGTAGGCAGCTTAAAGACACAAAGCAAATGTTTTGTGAATGCATAATGTAAAGTTTATAAATTAATTATGTATACAACCTGATGTGTAGAGTCCTTGCTCATATTTTGGTGACTGCACCACCATCCCATTGCCTTTAATGGAATTTCTTACATATCTAAGCACTTGCCAGCATGAACTGTCAATTCCAAGCAGTTCTTTATTGTGGGAAGAGGAGTCAGAAAATACAGTTTTCTTATTGACTACAAATGAAACTTGAACTGTTGCATTGACAATTGATTTTTGTTGGCTTATGCAACATTGTATTTGTGTGATGAGTAAGCTCTTTTGATCTAGGATTTTGAGAAAATATAGACTGAAATGGAAAATGCTTAAATACCAGAAAAAGGTGATGTAGTTCTTTTATTATATGTTTTGATTTTAGCTTATTACTGGGATCTGTCTGAAAAGAAAACAGGCTCTCTATCAAACTCCTATAATAACCTTTTAAAGTAACATCCTCACTGTCAGAACAAAAAGTATATAATTTTAATCTATCCAGTTAATTTTCAAATCAGCTTTTGCAGAATCTGAAACAAGTGAATCAATACAAAGTCAAAGCGGTTCTGTGCTTATGAGTCCAGGTATTCACTGATGATTCATATAATTACAAATTGGTTTGGTATAGTTATCTATATCATCAGCATAGATAACAACATTATTAGTTCCTCAAACAGCTTCCAATAATGTGTGAAAAGAACATTATCATGTGGGATTTGAGTCACCTTGGGAGTGGGCCTTGAGATCTCATGAACTCACTAGTGCATCGCTCCAGGAATACCTGGCTAAGTTGGAAGGAGCTTTGACCAATGTGGTCTAGTGAAAAATGTCCCTGCCCACGGCAGGGGGATTGGAACTAGAACTTTATCTTTAAGATAAAGATTTTTCCCTTCCAAATCAAGCAATTCTATGACTTTGGGATTTCCTGAAAGTTACAGAAGTAAAAGAGTAGAAAGAGTTGGACTGTCTGAAGTTACTTAGTGTTAAATCTCATTAGGATGGAAAATAGTGAATTAATCACTCAACTAGGAACAAATATTTTCGTAACATAATTAATAAGACTCTGGTTCATATTTTATATTTAGCCAAAAAATGACCCAGGCCAATGATGAAAATACATGGCTCTTTCGAAAGCTGTTTTCCCAAACTTGAAAGCAACTACTAACATAATAAAGGAAAAAAGTCCCTATTTTTGGGAGAGACCAACAGATAAAATAAAAGCAAAAAAACCATCTGCAGCATTGCAGACTACAACTAAGAATACAGCCACTGGATAAGGAAAGCTAAAGCTATAAAATTTTTGAGAAAGTACATACTTCATTTATATAAGGAAATGAGAGGAATTATTTAGATTCTTAGAAATAACCCTAGCTATGATATAGATTCTGTATGAGACACAAATTATCTTAGCCATTCAGAAAAGGCAAGGATATTTAATAAGTAGCCATTTGAAGTCACGCAATATAATCAGATGTATTCACTAAAAAATATTGTATTTGAAGTAGAAGAATTAGTTCCTATCTTGCAATGCTAATGAAGTACATTCTGTTTCATCAGTAGCTGTAGAAGACATTAAATGACAAAATAAAGAGTGAAACAATTTTGGATCCAGTAGATTGTAGGACTTGTAACCAAGAGTAGCAAAAGCCTTGGCAGATGAGCTTTTTGAGATGCTTGTGTCGATTTTAAACAAGGCATATAAAATGGGGGACTTTCCAGGATGCTGAACGAAAGCTAATGTTATTCTAATATTTTATGAGAAGTATTTTATAAGAAAATTTATGACCCATATAAGTGTATCTTCAGACTGATTCTGAGCAAGAAGCACACAAGTGAAGCATCCACAAAAGAATTAAAGGATATTTATGTAATTAAATCTAGTCAACATACTTCAGGGATGTTGATCATTTTTCAGTGAACATGTAGGCCTGCTTTTCAGGCTAACTATTATGACAGAAATTTATGCTTGCACTGTATTTGACTTTATTTCACATGACATCTGAAAAATATCAACATAGAAAATTCAAGAGAGACAGTCTTTCTTGTATCCTACTTCAAGCAGGACCTTGAAAAATTTGGAAAAAATTGAGAGGTTTCAAAATGGACCTGCAAACCTCTCTTCAAAGATATCGTGCAAACATATTGTCTACTTCCACAAAATCCAACTCTTTTCTTTACAAAAATTAAGACCTTTTTCTTACGCACACTCTACTCCATGCAGTCTCACCGTAGCTGTTTGTGGCTACAAGCACTTAATGTTGCTTTTCTTTCATGCAAGCAGAGTTAGCCAAACTTGTGAGGGAAGGTGATTTAAAAAAATTTCTAGGCAGCCGTATGCTAGAATTCACAGATGAAGCGGCCACTATCTTATTTCATGAAAAGGACAAATGAAAGAAATAAAAATTTATAAATTCATCCCATCCATTCCCATGTGCCAGGCTGGACAATAAAATGTGGGCAGGTCTATAGCATCTTGGAAGTTTGGGGACTAAACCTGGTTTTGAGTTGCAGCTTTTCTGTCATCCACCCTCCCCACACACTGGTCGCACTTACACTCTAGTCGCAGAAAGTCAGCTGGCTCTCCGGAGGGTCAGGAAATTTCAGGATTTATGGGGTTGGAGACAAGGAGAGGGGAGCAAGGTTCTGAATGTATGCAGCTGACCCAAGCCTCATGGTTGTGCAAACTGAATCTTGAGCTCAGTATATCCGCCAGGATAGCCATCAAAACAAGTTCTTTGCCCTATTAAGCAGTGGGCAAATATTAAATATTTAATTTTAATTCTTCATTATTCCACATATAGTCTTCTTCTTTTCTCCTGACTGAACTGAGAAGTTGGAATCCCTCCTAAGTAACAGCTGCTCTCTTTAGCGCAGCTGGTGCTTTTACAATAGGGGTGTTCGGAGAAAACTGGTAAGTCTGTGGGGCTGGCAGCCTTTCACTGATGTCTACTTGTTCTGCAAAGAAACTCAGTTTCTGTACAGAGCTGAAGGTTTTCTCTATTTGCATCTCTCTCAGGGATGAATTCTTTGCTTCGGAAAGGCAAGTAAAGCAGGTGGGACTTCAGCAAACTCTATCTCCTCCCTGGGATCCTCATGGGGGGACACAATTGAATTGACAATAAGAAAGCAAAAGATGCTTTTTCAGAATGCTGATTATTACACAATAAAGAAGTCTATGGAAGCCCAGGGGAAGAGCTGCATTTAATCATGTCAACACATGGGGCTGTACGGTCATGCAATATATACTACAAAAGTTGGCTGGCCTTTCTTTGCACCTTCAGCTTCAGCCTCCCATCCAATCCCCGCCTCTCACTCTTCTGTTATCCAGCAGAATCTGGAAAGAAATCATTAAACCACATAGTCGTTCCAATAGCAGCTGCTTGCAAGGCAGCCTTGGAAGTTCATGTCAATTCCTGTGTTGTGCAGGGCTGCTCAGGGCTCTCATGTGTGTTCCTGGCAGCTCCCCACTCTCACAGCTCCAGCACAAAGTTGCATGCAGGCTTTGCAAAAGAGTGGAAAGAACAGGACAGCAAGGCTCATTGTATGAATTACCTGTGTGAGGGAGAGCTCCAGTTTTAGATATTATGGGGCTTCTCCCTCATTTTCTCTTCATTGTATTTCTGCTTGACATTTTGTGTTTGCCTGATTTTTATCTCTTTATCTCCTTCCATCTCCTTTTCCATTTTTTCCACTGTGCTTTTATGTACCTTCACCTCTTTTTATACTCTCTTTCTCACTTCCCCCCCTTAGTCTCCCCTTTGTTAAATCATTAAATTTCCTTTTGATTTTAGAAATATTTATTCTGTTTCTCTACATTTCCTCACATATTTCCTTCCTTTCTCTTTTTTTCCTGATGTTCTTCCTAAACTGCTTCTCTTCCTTCCTTCTCTGCCTGATTTACTCTACTCTGCTGTCTTCTGCGCTGCTCCCTTCTCCCTCCCTTCCAAATCTCCTCTCCATTATTCCCTATCTCTGGTTGCAGGTGCTGCAGCTGCAGCAATCTGAGACACTCCAGGAGGGGTGGAGTGGGGTGCAGGGTGGTGGTGCTGGGGAGGGCTCATGCCACATGTACTGCTCCCACCCTGCAAGCAAAAGGAGGAAGTGTTCTGCTTGTGCAGGTCTTGGGACAATGGTTCCTGTCAAAAGGATGGGGGAGTTTTATTTAAATGTGGGAATGTCCCATGAAAACTGGGACATTTGGCACCCATACATTCCATGTCTGACTTCAGCTTAATCTGCTGCCGTTATGAGTGTCATAAACACGGGTAATTTCACGAGCCATAGGAGTCAGAGTACACAATAGATTGCATTGCAGATGGTGTGCCAGCCCTTAAAAAAACTGGGTCTTGTAGAGTTGCAGAGATTGCAGCTTGGCATATCCTGGAAAGGGAAACATGAACTCAGGAATGAAAGATTCCACCAGTGTCATCATGCACAAAACATTAAAAATATTGCAGTCACAATTTAAAATCAGAAAGCAAAGAGATCAAAATATGCAAATTATAAAGAAAATACATAGCATTAGTATCGGAGCCATCATTCAGTACTGGACTTAAGCACAAAATTGTAGACTTCTCATTTATGTGCCTAAATTAGCAATTTCCCAATGATCTTTCTAGAATTAGTGAAGACATCTCGAGGAGACCATTCAGAGCACCTAGACTGATACTCTGCTCTTGCTAGGACCCTCAAAGGTTGTCCCTCCCTTCTAGTCTGGAGTGGCTTTGCTTCTCACCACACCATGACTCGAGTTAGTGTTCTTCTTTTCTGCTATTTCAATGCCTCAGAATTCTGCATAGCTTCCTGGAATATTTTTTCCACAAAAATAGGCAAATAGATATTTTGCTGTATGAATTTGCTGTTCTGGTCCTGCCCTTTACTTTGACACCCCTGAGGCCATTGCGTCTGTGTTGTAGCAACGAGCTGTTTTGCAGGTACTAGTCCAATTTTTGACACCAGTTATTTTGTGATTTGTAGCCACATTGCCAATCTGAAAACCAGCAGAGGGAGTGCAAGTTAGATCTCTCAGTGCCCATGGCCGTTGGTGCCTGTGCAAGGAAATGGCTCTAAAGTAAATAGCAGAATGTGTTCATTTAAACAGCAGAGATAACAGGACAGAGATGAACTGCCAGATGGATGAGACTAGTTGATGAAAGGAATGTTTTCTCTAAGCATTAAGAGGATCATATGCACAATGTCAGGTGAAAAATACACTGGAAAGAATTTAATTAATATCATCTGCTTAATCCAGATTTTTTTTTGTTTGTTGATTTAAATCAGATTCTTTTGCAGAAATTTTTGTAAAAAATGCCCTTGTTGTTTTCAAGAGTCTGTACTTCAAATTTTGCCTCCTAAGATACGGCTTAGGGGCAAGGGGGTGATGGTGACAGAGGCTGCAGAGGGAAATAATTTTCTTTCTTTGAGAACTGCATTCCTTTTCTTAATGATTTCCCATCTTCTAAATGGGATAGAGTTAGCTGCTTCCCAGGAAGTAATCTCCTTTTATTCAGGCACATGGTAGATGTTCCAAATATAAGATGACGAAAAAACCTGCAGACATCTCATGTGATCCTTAACTGTAGAGATCTTAAATCCATTCAGATGGATTTAACAGCCTCAGCAACACTTCATTTGAGCTGAGGACTGGGTCCCTATCAGATGGCTCTGATCATGGCAAGAACACACTGCATTAGGTACCAGGTACTTTACCTTGCGGTTCATAATACCTGACTCCTTAACCTCTTTACTGGACTATTAAGCAAAACATAAAATTGTCCCATTTAATTAGAATTCTATGCAATCAGTAGCAAACTCACCAGGGGATGGAAAAACTGAAACCTGGAGGCAATAAAGCGCTAATAAATCTAATGAAAAAAATATTTTTGACAGCGAAATCATGTATTTTTGGTACCACAGATAGGGAAAGTCAGTCAAGAGGACCATATGGTGGTTGGTCAAAGCCCTGGAAGCACACATGTATTTGAGACACTTGCTAGGGATCAAAGAGATGTTGGGTTTGCCTTAAAAGTGGAGATCTTCTTCAGATATGGGCATGTGTTTCTTACCAGATTTCCATGGACTTCAGTGTGACTGTGACATGCAAACAAAATCTTTTTTTTATTTCAAAGGAAGAGAATTATATCAAGTTTTTCCTTTGGTTTATCTTGCTGTTGTTAGTCTCTGATGCCTTTCTACAGAATTACCTGGGAGGAGACATTTTTTGGTAAATCATTACTCTGCAATATTCTTCTGTTACAATAGATTGGTGATAATATAGTTTCTCTTGTTTCAGTGAGATTTATGCAATGGAATAGTGGAATGACGAAGTTAATGAAACTGCTCACAAAATGTAAGGCTCCATCTGTCCCACACAAAGTAGCCCAGTGCAAATATTTACTGTGAAATACTATTCTTAGTCAGTGCTTTTCTAACGACAGTATGCTGAGAACTGGCTGGTTACCCTGTGCTATCTCTCCTTCCTGCTTTCAGTTGCTACATTGCATCAGTGGTACTTTCCTAATACTTATTTTCCACATAGGAATTACTCTGTGTGTACAGGGTGCTTCACTGGCTGGTAAATGTCTATGTGAATCTGTGGTACTCAGTGTGTTGCCTATCCTTTCCCCAAGTGATTTTAAAAAATTGATGTCCATAATGCAAATTAAATTATTATTCCACTTTACCTTTCAATAACACGTTAATTTTAAATTAACTGCCATATAGCTCTCTCTTCATCTTTCTTTGATGTCTGCATATAAACTTAAATTTTGTAAGTGGAGAGTATGGCAGAAACAGAGGCCTTCTCTTACTAATGTCATAAGTACAAGGAAACCAAGATTACTGACAGCATTTTAGAGAATTCTAATCTAAATTCATACCTTTGTAAAAAAAATATCACTTTTTGGAACAGAGATCAAGACACGAAATGTTCACTCCCCTGTTCTGTAGCAAGGGCTCCAGCACACAGTATTGAACTTGACAGAATGTGTTTCACACCTTTATAAGTATTCTTTCTCCCAATATTCATCAGTTTTATTCTGATTATGTGACATCTCCAGTGCAAGAAGAAAGGAAGAAAGGAACCCCTTTTAACATGTGCTGTTCTGTGACTCAAAAGACACTTTGTCGAAGAATTTGTTAAATATTGCCAGTGAAGAAAATATGCCCATTAATTTTAATCCTCACAACATTAAAATGAAAATAACTTCTGAGAATGTACAGTCAGATGGTTCAACCATGTATAACTTATATTTTTCCCCACCAAAGGGTTAAAAGCATTCTATCATGTGAGTAACATTTTGTGAATTCCTTTTTCCTTGTTTAGATGAAGTCTCTCTTAAAATATCAGCTGCTTGGATATGGTATGTGACTACGAAGTAAATATGAAAGCCAACAATCTTAAATTAATAAAGGAAGCAAAATTTGCACATGCATTATTGAATGATCATGCAATTCTTTTTTTGTTATCTCACATTGTCTCCTTTAAAATATCTGAGAATAACAGTTCCATTGCTTTTACCTTCACAGTATTTATTCTTTGATAATAAAATGTCCTTAATTATTTTTGAGAAGTGGACCACATGTGTTTGTTTCTTAAAAAAGTTAAAAATTGCAAAACCAGCACATGAGATTATGAGAAGGGAAGGGGAAGGGAAGAGCCAATGAAAGGGGAAAGAAAGATGAAACACTGAGGTAATAGCCAAGTGTTCTGTCTTGTCATGTTGAGGCTTGAGACACCAAGTTTTTCTTGCCAGCCTTGAAATATACTATTAATCAAACTCCTCTGAAACTTTTGAAAATATATTTTTTCAAACCATTTTGAGCAAAAGCTCAAAACCAGGTTATATTTTTTGTTTCAAACACTTAATTTTTTAATCAAATATTAAAATGAGCTCACTAAGAGAGATGTGAATGTGATATAAGAAGACTGAAAGTGAATCGTTTTCATTTGGGGTAGACTATTAGTGTCCTGATTTCAGATGCTAATATCCTGAACTTATGCTGAAAACTAGTGCTAATTATTACTTTACAAACACCTAGTTACTTGACGGCATATTAAAATTTATGTTGAAGTACATAAAGAAATAATTTTTTTTTTCGAGCATATCCTGCTACCAAGCAGGAGAAATAGAATAAGGGTCTTGTATCTGTTTTTTGAAAAGCAGACTTATGAATACAGAGGTACTAGGTTACTGATATTCAATGTATTAGTTGAGCAATGCCAATTTCCTGTAGGCAGTTTCTTCTGATACAATAATTATTATGATGCATGGCTCTAAATTTAGGCCAGGAAGGTAATTTTAAAACAGTAGAATTATTTATCTTGAATGAATGATATCACTATCACTAAAGCATTTAGAATTTCAGCCAAATGCAACTGAAGGCATAGGAGGCTTTTGTCTCCCTTTTTCTCCCATAGTTATGAAAATACAGACTTAGACTGTTGGCTGAAGGAACAGGTGTCTAATGCAAAGTTCAACACCTTTTTCTATGTTTTGCTTTGCTTTCAGGAATCAGTTGCAAGAGAGACTACAGAGGCTACAGAGTCAGACTGCTCTTTCCTAATCCCCCTCTTGCTCAGTTATCTTTTTACTGCTGTCTGCAGAGATATACGGCTCCTGTTGAACAGGTGGATCACATCTCTCCTGACACCCGCATGGCTTTGTGTGTAGAGTGCATAGAGAATCAAGTTTCTGCAGGCTGACAAGTGGTTTGAATCCAGACCTTTTACTTCCTAGGCAACTGCTTTCATCGTAAAATTATTACAAAACTCTAGGAACCTTTCCTGTCTAGATTTTAAAATCAGTAAAATTCTTTGCACAAATGTTGGCTTTTGCCTTAACACAGAGAGAACGGTTTCCTTTCTGTGGTAAGGACCTGCCTAGTTTGTAAATTCAGAGTTGAGTAGGCACTCAACTGTTTGAATCAGCAAAGAATGTATCCTCTTTAGGTATGTGCAATAACAGGATACTTGGGTTTTGGAGTAAGTGCTTCTTGGGACCTTGGCCAAGGATTTTTGGAGAGTACTCTGGGACTTAGATGCCTGAATCCCATTGAAGTGGTACTGTATGGGCTACTCTGAAGTATTGGATTGTACCTTTAAACACTTATGATGTGGAAAACTTCATATGTTTGAAAAGACAAAGATTGTATCTTTACTTCAGGAATAACTTGAAGCCTGGAGAGTTTCAAGAACCTCTCAGAGGCTTTTCACTGCCCTTTCATTAAAAAGCCTGAATTCAGGCCAGCTATGCATGCCCTGTGTGCCTAGGGAAAGTGGGCACACTTCAAAGAAGGCAGCTGTCCGTCGTCTTCTGCATATTGCCTGGATGATATTGTTACTAAAGCACATAAAACACAGGAAGGGAGTCATATTAGGGACAACTCTCTATATAATTAAAGTTTGATCTGTGTGGTTGTTTTTGGGGTTTTTGTTTCTAGGTTTGGGGTTTTTCTGTTTGTTTGTTTTTGCATTTTTTTTGTTTTGTTTTGTTTGTTTGTTTTTCTGTTTTGATTGTTGTTGTTTTGTCTGAACTTAGAAGTTCTAACTGTATTCCAGTTTTCTCCCACATTGAGCAGGCAACTGCTTGAACAGGTAACCAGTGTGCTAAAGCAACTTCTACTTTACTACAGTGTGAACATAGAAAAGAGACTCTCCTTAAGTCATTACTTCCTAGGACATATTCTTGGGCGTTATACTCTCCAGCTGAAGCAGGAATGAGGTAGAATTGCCATACCCAAGCCCAAAATTATGATCCTGAGGATCCTTATCTTACTCTTCAATTCCAGTACTCCTGACTTTTACACTTCTTTCTGTTTAGTTTTTCTTTTTGAAGACTCCTAGAAGCCTCACCATCATGATTTTTCCCTTTCTGTATGCAATATACTGAGAGAGAGGGAAATCTGGAGCAGATAAAAAAATCAACTCTGTGAAAGTTTATCATGGGGTAGCATGATAAGAAACAGAAAAGCGTTTGTTTTCTGTATAGTAGCTATATGGGATTTTGTTATGCCTACTGCAAAATCACAATGATTTATGAGAAGAAGCATTTTAACTACAAAACAACAAGCTTAATGTTTCCCTGTGTGGGATAACACAACACTTTCTCAGCTGGCTGAGTCTGCAGGGCCATCTACATTTATCACTCTCATAAAGTCCCCTGAATAAGTAAAAGCTCCTCTCACCCGCTCTTGCCTGTGGCTTTTAAACAGGAAGGAAGTATCGTTTTCTTCTGCCCTAGCACAAAGAGAGGTCTGAGCATCTAATTACAGTTGCTGTGAGCAAATGGAACCAGAAAAGCATTTCCCTGTAGCTAAAATGCCTGAGCAGAGCTCACACTCTCTCAGTTTTCCCAGACTAAGGTTGAAAATACGCTGTCTAAATTATTCCATTGCTTTACAGAGGAAGTATTAATTACATGACTGCAAATGTAGATTGGGGTGGGATGTAATTACAGGGTCGGCTTTGTGTCTGTTGTCCAACAGAATTAGGCAGGAAGCGTTTGCAATGCCAGCAGTTTCAGGTGTTTTGCAACCTATTATATTTGCTGGTTCTCACCAGGTCTCACAGATGGATCAGGTGACTTTCTGCTGCCCGATTGTCTGGAAAATCCACAAAGCTGCTATTACTAGAGGTTCATGGCTTGTACAAGGCTGATGGGTTTAGATTTTTACCGAATGAAAAGGAAAAAAAATATCCATTCTGGGTTTCACCTCTTGCCAAATTTTGCTTTCTTCCTTTCTTCCTTTATTATTTTTTCTGTTTGTTTTCAAGTTTCCTAGTTCTAATCTTCTATTTTTGTCCATCTTTTCTGCTCCTCTGAGAATATCTTTCTTGTTAGGGGGAGAAAATGGCTGTGTGTGCACAGGAAAAAGCCATCAGGCTCTCCAGCAGGAGAAACAGTCAGCACTGGGTTGCCATGACTGGGCGGTGCACTGGGAAATGCGCTTGATTTCCAGTTTAGGCAGAGCATGGACTTATTTTCTATTTTTTTTTGCGTCTTTCAGGAAAACACTTTTTTTTTTGTGCTTGGTGAGTGGTAGGAAGGAAATAAAATTCCTGTACTCTTCAGTTGCTGGTGCTTCCACCAGACATAATTTTGGCCTGAGCAAAATGAAGATGCCCCAAGAAAATTCCTGATCATGGCTCAGGAGTGATAGAGACCATTATCTGCAGACACCTTTGATAAGGATTCCCTGTGTGGGAGGGAGAGTGCTGGTTTGTAAGGAGACAGGCTGTTCTCTCCCAGTTGAGCTGGGTGCAAACGGATGGTCTGGGGCATAGCTGACTTATTTGTACAGACATGACCAATGAGTTTAGATATTTAACTTGAGCTCTGAGCAAGTGGTTGTCTGTGTTTAAACATGCTTTCATCAAGACTTTGGGATGATTGTTCATCAGCAAAATAGATTTTTAAGAGGCAATTCTCTGCTATTTGACCAATATTTGCTACTTCCTAAAACCTATTTGTACTGACTGCTGTGCACAAACAATATGCTCCGGTCTGTAGAAGTCTAAATGAAACAATCTTACCCACTGAAAGCAGATAAAGGAGGGAAGACAGTAAGTTCTCTTCATTTATCTTCTTTCCGATCAAACTGTGTGGCTAAAGATACCACCATTGCCCTCATCTGTGTGCTTCTGCTGTTGCGTTCTGTCCAGTGAGCCACTTCCACTGAACATATAATTTTGTCTAACCATGAACAGCCGGACTGAGTTTTCCTGCCTGTTGGGAAAAGGCAGGACAGTGGGGAAATGGCAAGAAGCAACAGTACAGGCTGGGACTTGTAACCAGGCCAACCAACACAGTTATAGACGAAAAAGGAAATAGTAATCACAGTAAAGACACTGCAGCTGTATGCTTTTCTGGCATTATTACTAGTTCTTTTACTTCGGGGGACAAGTCCTAAAAAGAAATATTCTGGTATTGTGGTTTTATCCAGTTCTGTAAAGCCTTAAGGTCAAGATCAAGGTTCATAAAACATTAATTAGCTTGATTCTTAGTAGAAACATAACATGGAATGCTCCAGGTTCACCCATTTCCCTATGGCATTTATCTCTAATAATATAAACATTCAAAATATATCAACATCAATTTGTCATGGCAGAGTCTTTGCATAGAGTTTTCAGTTTGCTGTGTTAGCAAAGATGGAAGACATATATTAAGTTTCTTTTAGTCCTTAAACTTACATAAATATGAAAGGTAGATGCCAAAGCAACATGTGCCTTCAAAATTCCTAAAATAGATGGGATAGCTATTAGGTATGCACAGCCCCCATGAATGCCAGCATTTAAGGTATATATTCATACATGTACTGTGGCTGGTGTAGTGAAGTGTGGAAAGTATTTATATTCATTCTTGAAGAAATGGCCTTAATAATTCATTTTGGACTCCACGTCTCCTGAGTTACAGTTGCCTCACTTGTGGAGTATTTTCCATATCTTGGAAAGACCCTAATAAATTCTAATACTTTCCTAAGTGTGGAAATAATTAGTAGTTTATGATGTCACAGATTTGCAAACTTTTTTCATAGTTGTGCAAGACGCACATATTTCCTTTCTGTTCCCTCTTGCTTAGCTGTGCTTTAAATTTTTTTCAGTGATAATTAGTGCTTTTTTAGAAAGATTTGCTTCACATTCACTTGTAACTAACTAGAAAACTGTGAGAAAGGAATATATCCATGAGATATCAGTGGTAAGAACCACAAATAATTTGATTTTAAGGACTGATATCTATTATACTTTAAGAAGTTATTCTAAAGATGACTTTTCTAATTTACCTGGCAAGGCTTGTGTTTGATCCGAACTAGTAGATCCAATAGCAGATCATCATGCTAAGGTTTTACAGACATAATTAAAACATGTTTTTATTCCTAAACAACCTTGCATATTACTGGAACAAGTTTAAAAATATCTAACAGTTAATAAAATGCGAGGATTGCACCCAAAGAGTGAGGATGCTAGGGTGAGGATTGCACCCAAATTTAAGACTCAATGATGTTGAATTTCACTTGGAATGACATTCAGAGGAGTGAAGAAGTTTTAGATGGTTGTGGTTCAAGTGCAGGTTGGACCTGAACAATTATGCCTCTCTCCAGCAGTGATTTCAACGTGAGTACACAAGTGCAAGTGAAAGCTTACTAAGAAAGCTTAGGGCAGAGTGGGAGAAAGATTAGGAGCTAGTGTCATGAGATAAAGGAAGATGAAATACCAGCTTTTTCTACAGGAGTCAGTAAAGACAGAGATAGCAGCCATTCTAAAATTGTCCACATGGTCCAATAATGGGATGGCACTAGATTAAAAAATTAAATAAATAAATAGAAATATTAGGAAAATGTGAAAGGGTACATGTAACACGTGGGCTACTAAACAAAGACCATCTTGTGCAAAGTGTAAAGAAAACATAATGACTACAACCTGCCCTAGGGTTTGAAAACAATTTACTGAGAAGTCTTTTACAGTGGTTAGCTTTGGAGCCATTTCTAATTAGGCAGCAGGTAATTCAAAATCTGTTTAAGTATGTTCAATAAATTTCCTTCAGAGTTTCAGTGTTATAAATCTGTCATGATGATTTTTTGGATCTTCAGGAATTAACAGATCCTAATCTCAGAGCTACAACACAGTCATATTTCATGACAGCATGTTTCAAAATGAATATATTTCCGTAAGAAAAGTCCCAAGCTAAACTGTACCTGAGAGATGTGAACAGAGTAAAATATTTTGGGAGTGATTCACTCCTTACAATTAGAATACTGTCTTTGTGTTTTGATAGCAAAACACAAAAATCACCAGAAGTCTTTAATTTTAAATGTTCTTTTTGATTTTACATGAGGAAAGTGTAAATCCTCTCAAAATATTGAACTTTATTCCCCCTTTTAAGTTCTAGACTTCAGTCTGCTGCAGTGGAAAATACCTACAAGATTATTTGGTCTGTTTCCATCGCAATGCAAATTTAAGAAAACATGCACCACATATATTATGCGTGCCTTTCTAGATAAGATAGGGCTAGATATCCATAGAATGCCAAAACACCACACTGTCCTACTCATCTCCCAGGGTGGGGGGATGGGAGATCTTGGATGACACAGGTAGTGCAATGTATGTTTGAGAGTTATTGTCACAGACAAGCAAGAATGACTCTATGGGGAGCCAGCTCAAGTCTGGCAAGATTTTTTAGCTCAGTGTCCAAAACCAGGCAAACATGTACTGAGCTAACCTTGGAGGAAATGCATCTTTGTTCAGGTGCTGCTCTGCTTGGAGACAGCCTCGGAGTCTCTGTCACTATAGCAGGGTATTTTTCTGCAGAATGGATGTACTGCCCACAGGTAATGGACAGTCAATTGTACCTGGTGGTCTATTGCTGTGAAAGTATTTCGTGACCTGAGTGCATGTACAATG
Source organism: Eulacestoma nigropectus (assembly GCA_013397775.1). Lineage (NCBI taxonomy): Eukaryota > Metazoa > Chordata > Aves > Passeriformes > Eulacestoma > Eulacestoma nigropectus. The sequence continues at coordinate 3,338,332 of VZTE01002171.1, forward strand.
GAGGCAGCTGAGTGTGGAATGGAAGCTGTTTGAAACATAGAAGATGAAGAAACTTGTAAATAGGGCAGGCAGACTGAAAGTAAGATTATGCATAGATAAAAAAAGGAGAAGGAAACAGAAAATTATTTGACCAAAGAGTATTTCCAGATTGGGACAGAAGGGAATTTACAGCCTTGGAAAAGACAAAAAGAAGAATTGAAAACAACATGTAGACACAGTTGTTCAGAGCCTTAAAGGACAATGGATTTGAATGTGGCACATAATTTTAATGTAGAAGAGAGAGCAAAATGTTGTCTAACTGCTGTTAACACTGACTTGTTGGTAATGCTTGTACTTCTGACTTTTTGCTTTTAAAGACAGCTGGAATGTTGTTAATGTGACAGTGCTACCTCCTCTAAGGTCTGCTTCTACTAGCAATGCATCAATCCTCTGATAAGTGGGGTCTGAATTGCAAAGTGTCCATGAGATCTACATTTTTAGTTCCATCCTTCATTGATGAGTAATGCTTATCAGTTATTCCTGCTGAATTAAGAAGAAAAAATAAATCAAAAATTGTACATATTATTCAATTAAAGTAACTCATAAAAAATTAAAAAAAAATTAAAAAGAAAATAAATTCAATTTTTTTTAGAAAAGAGAATATCTAGAAAACTGGGTTTTGCAAAATAGATTGCATGTTGCCAGATAGCAATGTGTTTTTCAGACACTCTTTCTCATCTTTTTTTCTGTGTCTCTTATCCCAAGAGTGGCATACATTCTGTGTGTTTCTCCTGTGGGTAAATCAAAAAATTCCTGCTAAAACTGCTTCTAGAGCCTCAATGAACATTCCTACTGTCTCTAGAAAAAGCAGAAGTGTCTGTAGTGATATGAACATAAATGTTGAACATCTCAAGCTGGATAAAAAAAAAAGTCGTTCTGAGAATAACGTGAGATTACAAAGAAAGAAAAAAGAACACTGAGTGATTAAACAGATGGCACCTGTTTCATTGGTACCTTCCAGGGCTATACTGCCAGACACATGTGAATGGGAGCAGCTGTGCTGCTGCTATCAACATCCAACCTGATGCTGTCTGTCCTTATGAATTTATGTGCTAATTTTGGCCTCCCTGAAGAGAAAATTCTTCTTTGTGTATTTTGTTATTGTGAGCAATAGTGGACTTTTCCTTCTTTCTCTAAATCTTCTTCCCCTCTGTAAGATCTTCAAGCCCACCACACAGTCTCAATTCCCACTTCTTCCATCTAATTTTGTCCCTGATCTCTTCATCACCTGTCTCAGATGAATAAATGGTTTGAGTATAAGGTTCTCCATCTCAAGGCTGGAAGCAGCAACAGGGCACCTGTCGTTTTCTTGGATTGCAGCATATTGAAGGTAAAGAAATTTCCCAAAATGAGACTTGGATCTTGATTCGGTTGCCTTCACATGCAGTTCCAGTGCCATTTGAACAACCCTATGATACTTGGCCTGGCCTCCAGCTACTCTGTGGAAGGCCCAGGTTTCCCACCCATTCTGTACCATGTCTATGAGCTTCATTTCAAAATCTTAAATACATGAGAATGATTCAAATGGTACTGAGAACCAAAGTGTGCCTGAGTCAAGCCCTTAGTATAACATCTGGTGTGTGATTAAGGCATATCTGTGCCAGATGGTTTCCATTCTTTAGCTTTCCTCTTTTTCTTTGGCCTAATGTGCAGTGTATGGTAGAAGACACTTGTGGTTTGTTCATTCATCTGGTAAAGGATAAGCTAGTGCCTCTTCTATAAGCTTTGTCAAAAAAAGTCTATTTAGTAAGAAAAATTAATGTTTAGGAGGAGGCACTGGAAATCTATGATTCCTGACACGTTTAAGAGCTATAGGTACTGCATTGCAGAGTCACCTGGAAGAGAAGAAACATGGACTGATATTCTTGAAACAGAGAAAGAAACTAAAGCTCACTGTTTGAGTGAAAGGCTTAATCACTTCAGTTTTACAGTGAACAATATCCTCCTTAGCATCTTTTACTAAATAGAATGAGACTCTAGTAGCTCTTTCAAGGAATGCTTTCAGATGATTACACTCAGAAATTAATTTTGAGTAAAAATTAATTTTTAAAATAATTTTGAAAAAAACCTGCAATGGTTATTTACCTGGGTTTTGGAGAGTGGATGTGCTATTTAGAATAATTCTTTGAGTTTCACATTCCCATTGTGTGATTTCATACATCTCCTTGATTGAAACACAGAATTTCCTGTTATTACGCTTGAATGTCTCAAGGGAAACTTTACTGGGTTCTAAATTCTGTTCTGAAATTGTCCACCAGAATGACTAACGCAAAACCTGAGAAATACATTTAGAGGATGTATTTGTCTCTGGACTCTTCATAATTTCCCTTGTCATGCATCCCAAGCAGAATCTCAATAACTGAATCAGTATGATAATGGGAAAAAAAATACTGACAGAAAAAATTCTACTGGAATCTTCTAATTGAAATAATTGTTTTGAAGCATTTGGGGAAGGATGTATCTACAATAAAATTAAGATTGGTAATGTTAGAGATAAAATTATAAAAGAGTTGTCTTTGGAAGCCCTTTAAAATATAATTGAAGACGAGAATAATAAACTATACAAGTTGAAACATTTTATTTGTGGTAGTTGAGCTTGAAAGCGGTTCACTTAACTTTTACTGCAGACTGCATCGTAAGTTTGAATCCGTATCTCCTTATCACTGTCTGAATGACTATAATAGTCATTTGTCAAAGCATGGCTATAAAAACATGATAGTGAATGGTGTCACCTCATGGAATAGAGTCTGTTAGCAAAATAAATATCTCTTGGGGTCATGTTTCAGTCCCATGAAAACCTTTGATTTTGAAACCCTGTACCTACAGGTAGAGTGGGTTGAAATGGCACCTGGGTCATGATTAAAACATCAGAGGAGAGGGAATCAAAAGAGATGCTCTGCTAGGTCTTTCACTCTGGACAATTAGGAGATTAGCTTCATAGGTACAGCATGTCGTGCTTGTGCTTTGGTGTAGACCTCATCACTGACAATAAGTGAATATCAAGTACAGTGAGGTAGTTAAGACACACACTTAAAATGGTAGAGAATTGTTGGATTACACTATGTGGTGATAGAGAGATAATCCCGGAAGGCCGGAGAGACAGCTTCTTTCCTGGGCCCGGAGGTGACCCTGGGACTGTATCCAGGTCACCGGGGATGGGCGGAGAGAGGTTTGTGGCTTGTGGACAAAGCTGGACCTGTGAGAAGTGAAGATTGTAGTTTGTGACCTTATAGGGTATTGTTTACCTGTTACCATAACAGGCAATGTCTGTGCACTGCTCCAGGTGATGGGGAGACACTGTGGTGAGCATCTTTCCTGTTTACATGATGTTATATCCTGTTCTGTGGGGGTATTTAGGGAATTGGTACTGAACAATAAACGGGATTTTGTCTTTGACTTTGCACCTGAAGGAGTGCAGAGTTATTGCCCATACGTGATTACTGCAAGAATGACAAAATACCAGCTTGAGGCAGCGTTCTCAAAACTTTTAAGAAAAGCAGTCTAGATGGTTATAGTCGGCTCCATTTGGAGGGGGAAGGCTGTCTCAATGAAAATTAAGTAGAAATTGAAATGTTTTAATAGCACAATAGTGTCAGGAAGGAATTTACTGGATCATAGAGACTGATCTCCGTTGGTAACCCATCTTAAACAAAAACCTAAATTAATTTATGCTAGATGGGACCTCTGTACATCATCAATTTCAAGCTCCAGCAGCAATGCCATCTTGAAAACTAAATCTATTTAGGAGCACATTTTGATTACATTTAGTCAAGCTCACTCTCAAAATTGTTCCAGAACCTATAAGAGCCAAAGCTGATCTTAAAATTTTGGTTAAAGTTCAGAGATTCTTTGGTTTAGATATGATTAGAGATCTAATTCCAAAATTATTCAATCTGTGACCATATTTCTCCTGCACTGTGTCAGAGTTCTCTTTCATTTCTTCTCTATCTCTATTTTACCCTATATTTATATATAGAAAGCAACCATACCTCCTCTGTTTTTATTTTTCCAGATTAAACATTGCTCATTTTAATCTCCTCTCATATGGTAAGATCTACCTTTCTGATCTTTTATTCCTGGATCTCCACCCTTCTCTGCATCTGTTCCTGTTTAAATTCCTCTTTATTTTACACAGTTTATCATAATTCCTTTTACAATGTTCTCCAACAGTCTCCATATCTCATTGCAAGTGAAAAGTCTATCATGAAATCCTAAGAATGCGTGTATTTTTTTTCTTTTGTTTGTGCAAATCAACCTTTTAATCTGAAAGTTGCCAGCCAGCTCTAAACTCTGGAACTCTCTTTATTAATTAAACAAGACTACTGGAACAAAAGCAACCAACAAACCAACCAACCAAAAAAACTGAAAAACAAATCCCCACATAATTACTTTTCATTAAGGACTATAAGCATTAGTGTTGGGAGGAGCAATAAACTTCTGATTGTACTTCTGGCATGGAAAAAATATTTTTTCCTAAAAATATTTTGAAAATCCAAGTGGATGGGCAGAGTAAGAATGTTACATCCCTACCTGAAGCAGCGGCAAACCTGGCAGACACAAGAGGATGATCAGCCGTAGTCATTCTCAGCTAAATTACAAATTCCCTGTGATGAAAATGACCTAATCTATGTCTGATATTCCCTCTGTGAAGTAGAGGATTTCAATCTCCTGTTTTTTATTTGTGTCTATCTAAAATCTAAGGACTGAGGAATGAGATAAAGTTATTAAACAGATGACAACAATTTAGGACTATGAAGTCAAAGATGAGAGTGAAGGTTAACCAATGTGCTGTTGAAGAGGTTAATGCTTCCCTTTTAATATGTGGGTAAAGGAGTATTAATTTTGAAGGCATTGTTCTTATCTTTGTCATATTATCTTACTTATACCTTGTAATAAAATATTCATACATGTTTAAGTGTTTCTGGAAGACTTCTCACGTATACTAAATTCCCATGAGGAGCAGTTTATGGATCAAATGTTTTACAATTTCAAGGTCAACATTTCTACACATCCATGTGTTGGAGATGTCTCGATAAATACATATGAGAGACTATCTGATACCATTATCTGTGACATTACATGACTGAAGTAGGTGAGCCAGCTTTTCCCTTCAGCTTCATATTGAAGGGTAAGATGAAATGCTGGCATAAATGAATGCAATTTTACTTGGTTGTGCCCTCTTATGTTAGTTGTTAGTTTTGCTCTATGTGTTTATTGGCCAGTATGATTCTCTACCTCCCTTAATGCAAACTCTCATGTTCTTTCCTTTACGCTCCCAACCACTTTTAAAGGCCAAAACCTTACAAGTCTTTCATTCATAGCCCAGCAGGAGTTTTGATTTATGATAGCATAAATCAATGTGCTCTCATCGGGAGGGTAGAAACTTATGATAAAATGTTTCTTCCAGCCCCACTGACGCAGAGCCAAATACAGTATTTTTCAAATTTTAAATTGCATGTAGTACTTGTTAAAATTGACCCTCTCATTTTTCAAATGTTACCTAACTGTTTTTTCAGTTGTCTGTGGTAATAATTATCAACCAAGACTGTTCAATAATCTCAACTTTGGAAATATTTCTTCACTTGAACTGATAGATTTTTTAAAATGCTATAGAATCTACCTTTTACAAAAAAATGAATAGAAATTCTGTTCCCTTATTAGTGAAAAAATATAAAACTGCCAGATATGAATTGCAAAAAAAGGCAAACATTTCACATTGTAGAGTAGCATCTAGTTTGACACAGACAAATCAACATGAAGAAGCCAATGTGAACCTCCTGCCTCCTCCAGAAAAGAGACTGACCACATTCACTCTCTGCTCCAAATCCATGGATGGTGAGAGTTTTGTGCTGGTGTAAAGACCAGAGTGTAGGTAAGCCAACTGAATATGCAATTTACTACTGAGATTCCTAGCTTAGACCTTCAAAAAATGCTGGTGATGTCACAAAGTCTCCCATTCTCAGGACATAGTGGGAGCTGTAACTTTGTAATGCAGTGATTCTCTGTCATCAGGGGCTGCCCATAATTTTTCCCCAAACATATTAAAATTGCTCCTCTGAACTTGTTCATGGTAAGAGTGTAATACTGTAGGGGAATTATCTAGTTATTAATGAAAATGCCATGTTTGGAGGCTGGAATTCTAAGTTCTTTTCCCATCCTCTTTGTGTGTGTATATGTGAATGAGAGATGATGAGAAATATTATTATAGTTATGGAACATGTGGGCTTGAACTATTGGAATAAATGGATTTAGGTGCCTATAGCAGACTATAAAGTGTGTTTGCACAGGAAGATATGCCAAAGAGGTCAACTGCTAGTGTTTCAGTATTTTCTCAGAAAAAAAAGTAAAAATATCTTGGCTCAGCATGGTGAAACTGAAATGCATTGGCCTAGTGAAATGTACAGCTGGAGAAATTGTACCACGACTGTGTAACAGAGAGCAGGAGAGAAGCAGACAAATTAGCTTCATTTCTACACGCTTTTGCTGGACCTTTTTCTGTCATTAGTCACTGAGACCATAAGAGCATTTTTTTACCAACTCTTTGGACAATACTGTATTTTGACTTATGCTAAAGGTATTTGATGTTTACATCTCTTTGAGTCAGTGTATCTCCTTAAAGCCTCTTTGGTAAGATACGCATAAATTTAGATTGGACACCTTGCTCTTCTCTTTACAGTTTATAAGGATACACATGCTGCTTCAGACAGTTGTTCATCCTGAGCATTGTAGGTGCCTATCTCAAGGTAGTAAGAACCTCTCTCTTGGAAGACTCTTCTATTGACAGCACCTGTTTTTCAGCAGGGATCAGGGCCCACACAGCTGACCTCAACCAGTGGCTAACCTTTCACGACCAAAACAGAGGGGAGGGATACTTTCCCTACCCTGCCTTAGGTGTAAACATAGACTGAGCCTTTCGCAAAATCCCAAATATCATGGGCTGGTCATAACTGCTGAGAGTTGGAAAGCTCTTTTGCAGTCTTGAACATTGTTATTTAGAATCACCCCTGTTGGGGTTTTAGGAGGTCTCTTTTTGTTTTCTTTTTCTCTCAAAGAATTTTTTCCCCATACAAGCTGCCAAAGAGACAAAAGACCTGGCCACAGGGGGAGGAGTCTAGCTGGCCAGCCTCTTTTTACCTGGGATTTTCTCGTGTGGGGCAGAGAGGTCGAGAGATTTGAACTGGATAAAAGGGGTTGGGTGGGGTCCCTCGCTCTCTTGTCCTGCCGGCATTCGAGGGGGAGAGGAGCTGCTGTCGTTGTGGAGAGAGTTCACCACTACTACAGACTTCTGCTTTCTGCTGCCTTCCTTCTACCCATCTGCTCGAGTGCTTCAGGGGACCCCGGGATCCCAAGCCCGCCTTTCCCTGCCCTGCTGGGAGCCGGGCCACGACTGCCGTTCCTTTGCCGCTGCTCCGAGCCTTCGCTGCACTGTAGCCCCGCACCCCCCGCCTGCCGAGACCTCCCGGGGCTCCCGCTGCAGCTCCGGAGTTTGATACATCTCGCCTACCACACGGGATTCTGTGTGTTTGTCCCTGCTGTTCCGGGATCAGCTGCCCCTGGGGTTTGTGAGGCGAGCTTCTCGTCCGCCATTACCGCGTGCTCCCCGAGCTCGCTCCGGAGCGCCCCCTGCAGCCGCGGGGGAACCATCGCACCCTCCCCAAACAGCCGAGGGAAGGCAGGCACTGAGTTCCTGGTTCTGTTTGTTATTACTGCCGTGGTTAGTGTTGTTTGTTTGCCTCTCTGTCTCTCTCTCTCTCTATATATATATAAGTAAAGAACTGTTATTCCTATTCCCTATATCTGTGCCTGAGAGCCGCTTAATTTCAAAAATTATAATCATTTGGAGGGAATGGGGTTGCATTTTCCATTCCAAGGGAGGCTCCTGCCTTCCTTAACAGACACCTGTCTTTCAAACCAAGACAACCCCAAAGAAGGAGAGTAAACTATGGACATCATGAACAATTAGGTGTAAATCACGTGCTCAAATTTGCTTCTTTGTTTTTATTCAGAAGCCTGTACAGGCCAACTCATCGCTCTGTGCATAAGTGGTCCCAATATATTAAAAAGAAAGATATAGTAGAGTCGGGAAGAACTCCTTTCTTGACATATTGTGAGCATGAAATGAAAAATCTAGGTTCACAGGAGGGAATGCTTCGGGGACTGACTTATAGCAACATTCCAGTCTCTTGTAAGTTTGTCTCATTGCATGAGCTGCCATGAAGATAAAGATTCAGCATGGGCCAGACTAACTGGTTGTCCTTTGTTTTGAGAAAGTTATCTTCTTCAGAAAGGTACCAGTCACAGCTTTCATACATCAAGGATATAAATGATGGTTCCATTTGGAAAGCCAAAGCCAATATATAGTTTTAGTAAGAGATCACAGAATGAAATATAAGGAACCTCCAATTTTTTTAGCGTTTTCCCCTGGAGTGTTAAGGATTGAATTTAATGATCCAGATCTGAAGGACATGCTTGAGGCTGACAAGGTCAGAACTAATTTTACATGTGGTACACAGATTCAAAATGACTCTTCTGAACCATGGAATGAATGATCTATTCAACTTCCCTCAGCAGCAAGGTTCAATGAGTAGTAGCAGATTTTCCTGCTGTTCAGGTATAATTACAGAATCACACAGGTGGCATTCAGTGTTTCTCTAATTTAGTAAAATAAAAATTCTTCACATTGCCCCAGAGTTGAATGTTTTCATTCTTTATAATTCTTCTTGGAAACAAAGCAAAACAAAGCCAAAGCAAAACTAAGCATTTTCTTGGTTTGTGGAGAATGCCTTATATTTTGTGCTCTTTTGCCCACAGTAAAATTTTTATGCAGAAAAAAAAACCCAAAACCCAACTTTACCAAGACAAATTTGATGTGTTTGTTGTAAGCTATGTATATGCATATGAACATGTGGTCCATTCTGAGGATTTGTCCACATACCACTTTAAAAGGGCTCCAAATTCCTTTCATTCTTAAATGCATGTTCAAAATATTAGTTTCATCACATGCTTGTCCTTTGATGCACCAGAACCACAGCAGAGATGTCAAGATTTTTAAGAAAAAAACAAATCACATTCCATTTCCTTTTTTCTACTTGTATCACAGAATTTATTTTCCAAAGTTTAGCCTGTCTCAATACATTTGCAAATAGTAGACTTGATATTAAAACTGCACATCAACTATGCTCTTCTTTCTACAATGTGGGTAAGAAGTGTTTATGCCAAAAATTTGAGAGCTCTGAGTTTATTGAACAAAAAGTTTAATTGTTCTGAGTACATTCAGTGCTTAAGGTAAGTAAAAGATGACTAAATTTTTTTTCTAAATCAATCATTTGTTGTGAAATAGAAAAAGAGAGAATTTCTCATTTCACCTGGAAATATATTGATCTTTTTTCCTGAGGCAAGAGAGATTTTGTACAGACAGGAATGTTTCTCAATGAAAGCATCTTAAAAATGTACACAGAGTATGATTATTATATATTGTTCATTTAATTCCTTTTGCTTCTTTGTATGAATACTGTATAAATTCTGTCTGTATAATCTGTCTATAAACATACATAGTTTTTTTGCTTTTGAATTTATTCTGTCCTTAGTTTCAGTTCTGTTCATGGTTTATCTTCAAATCTTTGAGTAGATTTTCAGAAGTATAAGTCATAGGTTGTCCCTGACATATACTCTGGCCATGCCTGAAGGACAACAGACTTCCTAGAAAATTGATGAACTGGCATACATCCTCAGGTTTGCACAATATGTGGAAATGTATGCTCAGATCCTAAAAGGTATATATCAGTGTTAATTCCATTTTTAGCTGAGCTAATAACCATATCTCTCAACAGCACTAATTAATATAGGCTCAGTATCATGTTGATGCACTATATTTTCTTCCAGTAACAAAATTAGATAAATGGGTGCTAATTTGTAGATTTTCAAGCCACATTCCATTACTATTAGTCAAAGTCTACTAAACTGCAATCTAGATAAATCTCTGTCCTATAACAATAAGGCAGAGATGCTACTAAACAAATCACATTTTTAGACCTGAGTAGCTCTACAATTTTGGGCAAGTCAACCTGCAGTCTGGAACCCTGTAGTAAAACCCTGAACTCATCATGGGCCACAGAAGAACTGGGTAGACAGTGAAAATGAAATAAAATGGGGTACTCTTATAATTGTATTCTTAAGCTAAATTTTATGAGGCTTCTCTAAGAATAGATGAAATTAAAGCTGAAAAAAAGAAAAAAAAAAAACCAAAACAAAGCAAGGCTGGAATAAAAGCTGAAGAACTGGGGTGGTTTTTTTTCTTAACTGATCCCAAGAACAAATGTCGGGAGTTACTATAGAGAGCTGCAGCCAAAGAATCTTTCTTAAAGAGATCTGACAATAATTTGCAAAGCATAACTAAGGAAAAAAAAGCCCACCCATATTAATTCCAAGTTGCTTTCTGCTTTCTCATTTATAGAGATAATTAAGGATCTCTTTACAATTCAGAGTAGATTGAAGGCTGTTCAAACTTTGACTGGTTAGGGTTCCTGGGAGGCTGTTTTGCCCTTCTCTAATAAAACGTGTGATGGCCACCTCTCTGACACCCCTGTGACCAGGGATGCACACAGCAGTACAGGGTGTTACCACAAAAGGTTCATTCTGTTCTTTATAAGGAAAGAAGAAGCTGCTATAAAACATAGCTTTTGGCCAAAACATTAAAGTTAGGCTGGCCTATGAAGATATTTCCCTTAAGAAGGAACACTTATCTTCCTATTTGAGGCAATTTAGACAAATATTGTGTTGCGAGAGTAGTGCAAACAGGGCCTTAGCCTAGGGTATATTAATGTACTAACCACACATAACTGAAACAGACAGTTCTTCCTTTCTCTGTGTAATGAAAAGTTGAAGGTCTGCCAAAAAAAAGTTGAAGTGCCAGAAATTCTGTCAATGTGAAAGCATCTTTCCGCCTGTAAATCAACTACACATTTAAATTACTTCCTTTCATAATCTATTAAAATGGTTTTGGCACAGTTATTCTTTGTGCAATGTTTATTGCATAATTTCATTTCATTCCTGGTCAACATTTGTTACTATTAAGTCTCAAATGCTATTGAAAGGGAGTATGCTTCTTATTCTGTGAGTTACAAAAATTATCTATGGTAAGTATAAATATGTTTTTAAAGTGGAATAGAGAGTATTATCCTGAATATTTAATCCACTAGATTTGACAGCTATTAGGACACGGCTGGAATAAGGCTGTTTTCATGCAAAATGAACTACTTTCTAAATTATCTGTTGATAGTAACGATGTGCATGAAATTCACTCAGCATTATTTCAAATAATATGAACCTGCAGTTCATCAGGAAATGGTGACTTTTAGTCCAAAAGTGCTGAAACCTCACTTCTGAATTCATAGAATGTTCTTGAAGCAATCAAAATCATTAAGACATCTGTTGCTAGGCTAAAGACAAGCCATATGAATCAAATGGCAGTTATAAAACATTGTAGGACTGTTAAATTCAGCATTTGGAAGGAAGAAACTGGTTGCAAAACCCATAAAATGTTTTTGGCAAAATATCTGTTGCACATTACATATACATAAAGCTAGAGCCAGCCAATAAAAAACTAAATCAGTAAGAGTCCAGGTTACTTTTCTGTATATTTAAAATAGCTTTGTAAAAAAGGATTGCCCCTTCCTCCACACCTTTTCCATTTAAGACGTAAAAGAAGGAAAAACCAGCTTGATACATTTTCAGTAATGCTTGCAATACACTGCACACAACAATCCCTGAAAAATAAGGAAATTCCCCAAGTGGAAGAAAATGAAGATGGCTGGGCTCTCAGGCCATGCAAAATTTTTGATTCCATCTGCTTCAAAACTTGTACAGGTAAGGAAATGAAAAGTTTGACTTACCTTTCTGAAAATGAAGAAACTAACCTATCGACTACTATTGCAATTCAATATTTGCCAGTTTTGGGGAGTTACCAACGGGTACTGTGCATAGTACAGGAAAACACAAAATCGCCAAAATGCATAAATGTTGAACCTGAAAGCGACCTCAGTAGAACATCTAGCTCAAAGGCCCTGCTTATAGCAGGGTCTGCTAGAGCAGGTTCCTCGGGGCTGTGTCCAGTATGTCCATGTGCCCCATACTGGGGAGCCCAGAGTTGGACACAGTACCCTGGGTGTGACCTCAATGGCAGGGCTGAATAGAGGGGAGGGAGCGCCTCCTCTTACCTGCTGACAATGCTCCTCCTAACACTGCCCAGGAGGCTCTTGGCTTTCCATGTCACAAGGGCCTACTTCAGGCTCACATCTGTTTGGTGTCCACCAGGACCCTCAGGACATTTCCTACAAAGCTGCTTTTCAGCCTGCTGATACCCAGTTTGTACTAGTGCAAGGGGTGGTTCCTCCCCAGATGCAATACTTTTCAACTCCCCTAATCAAAATGTGCCATAACTAACAGAGAAGAAAAATTATTCATATGTTTGAATTCCATTCACTGGCCTGATTACAGCTATCTTGAATGTTGGTGGAGGAATTGAAGTAAATTAATACTTCGTCACTATTGAGGGATGTTACAAGTGCCCATCATTTCCAGCAGCTCCTGCCTAGGCCTCCTTTGTCCCTCTCTGTTGAAGTGCACTTTGGAGATGTGGGGCTCTGCTCAGGCTAAGGGTTTCAGCTGCTGCCTTCCCATTTGAACATTCAATCTGTAGAGCAACTGAGCAATATCCCAGAGACACACGGAGACATGGACACTCACACAGATGGCCATGTGCAGGACACACAGATAGTCATGTCCCCTCCTCCCCCAGGGCTGGCAGAGGCAAAAGGCCACTAGGGCAGCACACAGCACTCACTCCATTCAAAAGTACTTGCACCTTCATAGTTTCCCCCAGCATGGCACTTATCCCTGCCTGGCACTCACTGTCTGGCCCAGATTGCATGTTACTTTTCATGTTCAGATCTATCTAAACATCAGCAGTGTTTATAATTTTCCATCTTAAAATAATTTTTATATGTATTTATCAAAGCAATATAGCATATAGACAGAACACTTGCTCTGGCTGTCAAGCTGTGCCACTATGTTCTAATATATACTACCTCAGAGTGGCTTTCATTTAGAAAAGACTAAAACGTGATTTCCTTTGTGTATATCTATTAATATCAGGGAGAAGAAAAATCATGATTTGCAAGAGCATGCAGTAGGAAACCTGCCAGAGTTCAAGTTTGGGCAATACTCCTGGGAACATAGTGTGATTCTTGGGGATGGTCCTTTGCAGGGCCAGGAGCTGGAGTCGGTGGTCCTTGTGGGTCCCTTCCAACTCAGTGTAGTCTGTGATTCTGTGATTTTGTGAAATAGAAAATCTTCTCTACAGGGTCTCCATGACAGAAGATACACAGGAGCATGACATGGCATGCCCATGAGTGAGACTGTTTACGCAGGTACTCCCAATTGTTGCCCTGATCAAGTCTGTGGCAATGGCTTCTGCAGGCATTCACTTGTTCAAGTGAGACAGAAGAAGGTGAGCAGCAAAGTTGCTCATTATCACAGCTTTAGCAACTGAAAAGGCTGTCAAGCATTGGAACAAGCTGCCCAGGGGAGTGACTGGGTCACCATCCCTGATGCTGTTTAAAACATGCGTAGATGTGACACTTAAGGATAATATTTAGTGGTGGTGCATATTTAAGTGCTGGGTTAATGATTGAACTCCATGATCTTAGAGGTCTTTTCCAACAGAAAACATTCTGTGGATCTATGTAGCCATTCCTGAGAAGACAAGATAACAAACAGCATTTTTTAATATAGGAAAGGCAATTCGTTTAAAGACAAATATTTGCCGTTTGAGGACAATAATGTAAAATTTCATGCAAGATCTTGTATTTACTTGATTAGAGTAAATTTAAATCACTCTATAGAGTATAAAATGGCAACAAATGCCCCATTTATATTTTAGTCAGTCCTGAACTACTGATGCTTGGTTTCCAAACTCTGACGTTTGGGGTCTAAGATGATTTTGGTCAGGGACATGCAGCAGTGCAAAAACTGATGTTAATATACTTACAGTCAAACAGCAAAGTATACTTAGAACTTATTAGTTTCCAGTTACACAATTTCCCTTGGCTGCAAGCTCAGCTTGTCCCTGCTGTGAGCAACTTCAAAAGTAAGCGTGCTTGTGGCTGGACTTACAATCCAAGTTGCCACTTTTGGCTCACACATGGGCATTTGGTATCCTTGGAGTCTCATTCTAAATGAACTAGCATTAAAAAAGGAATAAAACCAGATTATAAAGGGAAATATTAATGAGTTTCCTTTTGTAAGTGGCTAGATTTCTCTCTGGGGCCTGTTATGAATAACATGTGCTGATTGAAAATGGGTCTAAGCTGCAAGAGTTTTATAAAGTATTTTTGAATTAAACCTGTTAATTTCAGGAGGGATAAATCCAAAGATTTGGTTTAGCCCACTAGAGATATACAAATACCATAATTCTTCCTTACACAACTGGTTTCCATCTAGCTTCTTTTTTTGTTCTGGCCTATGGAACTGTGCCTTGTATCATACCATGACGCTGTGTGTGCCATAAGAAATTCGATGCTGAAAATTTTTAGGAGTGAAATTTTCCATACAGCTATGCTGTAAAATGTAGTATGTGGAAGAGCATTTATTTATTTACTTATTTATATGTGGGAAAATAGATCATATTAGAAACCTTACTGCAAGAATTAGCTTTGTGCAAATGCATAACAGAATAAAATAATGGGGCATGAATGCCTAACCCAAGTCAGTTCAAAACTTGAATGACCATCACAAAATGATTTCATAATTTTTGGGCCCAATCTTTGTAGAATATTTATGCCGAATTATTTAAAATAAAAAAAATAACTGAACAAAATCATAAGATAATTGTGAAAAGTTCAGAAATAATAATATTGTAATATTTGTTAATAAAGTTACTAACTGTGCTTGATTTGCTGAAATTGTGTTTTTCAAGAGGTGCCTGAATCAAAGGCAAAAGACAGAGGTTATAATTTGTTTCATGACTTAAATAACACAGAGTGATATCTTTAAACTCAATTCCTTGAAATTAAACACAATACATCAAGCTATTACAATGTTTATTAGTTTACTGAAAACTAATCTGCGCTTCTGAGGCTTCCAAAAATATTTGTCTTTGAGGATATTTGATGCATTAATGCTTTAGAAAAGGTGAGGCATCTGTCCCGCAAATTATCTCAGTGAAGACTGAAACTCTCATTGTGTTCAGCAAGACATGAGTAATTTATGTAATGATCTAATACACTTTTATCCTACCTTGATAAAATTATAACAGAAAAAGGCTCCCTGCTGGCATTAACAGATGTTACTGTAGATAGTTTCTTAAAGGCAGACTGGAGGCAATCATCAAGGAGTAATATTCCATCTACCACAAGCGAAGATTTACTCTGCCAGTCAAAGGTTGAAAAAGGATGTTGCTGTAAACTAGTTTCATTTAAAAGTCTCATTATTCTCAGTTTGCTGAAATTTTTCTTCATCCTGTTCATCCTATGTCCTTAACTAAAAACATTCTTTTTTATATTATTCTTAGAGAACTCTAGCCCAGAAATTCAGTGATGTATTCTCCTATGTTTCTCTATATACTCATATGTCTGTTATAATTTTCATCCTGGAATCTAACCAGAATAAGCCCCTTGGAAACTGTTGGTTAAGACATTTGAAATCTGTATTGATCCATACTATGCATTTTTATTTACCTCTAATATTGGTTTCAGGAACAAAACAAACAAAAATCCCACCAATATAAACTATCTGCCTATTTAGCAGTAATAGCAGGGATGGACTGTGCACAAAACTGAATAAACTGGAAAATAATAAATGAGTCTACAATAACTCATTTGCCAGAGTCTTTGACCAATGACTGGAACTAATGGGTTCAGTGTTGGAATTACTCAGCAAGGGTTCCCTCCTATAAGGTTTCAAGGTATAGCAAAGGAGCATTGACCTTGCCTCAAAATTAATTGTAGACATAGGAGCAGAAATGTGTAAGTAAACGTATCTCTTACTCAAGGGAACTGGAAAGACACTGGTGTGAGGCCTGAGGACATTGCAGGCAATGTTCTTGTAGTTTGCAAAGAAGACCTCCAAAATTTCTTTTGATTGTATATGTGAACGTGGTCCTTTTAGAAAGTCTCAGGCTGAAATTCTTGTTTTGCTATTCACAAAAATTAGATTTATAGTTCAACAGGATAGTACTTGCTTCACCTTTATGTCTAAAAGAGGCTGTCTGCTGACAAAATTAGATGTTTGAGAAAACTGTTTTCTGCTACATTTTAAACCAAGATGCTGCTTAGTCAGAGAATATAACTCAACCATGGCTGTCTTGTAACAAGTATAACAGTAAAAAAAAGTTTTCAACTAACTCAAAGCTCGTTTTCACAGGGACAGGAAAGGCTTCAACAGCATGAGCATTCTTCACTGGAAACTGGACAAGGTCTGAGTTTATATGAGCAGTTGACAAGGAGTAGAATTTTTTCAGCCATTCCTCTAGGGCAGTGAGAAGGGCTTAGCAGATGGGGCTTCTGGGTTGTTTGGTTTTTGGTTTAGACTGTGTAGTGTGGATTTTTTTTTCTTTTTGTTTGGTTTATTTTTGTTGTTTGTTTGCTTGTTTTGGGTTTTTAAAAATATAATTTATTTATATTCTTCCTGCTTTTTAATGTGTCAAATCAACATTGCCTTTTCCTTATTCCTGACCACATCATAAAGTCTTTCTAGAGGCTGGGTAATTCCAGAAGTCAGTAATAGGTTGGTTTTTTTTTATGATTAGCAAGCCCAGGAATGATTGATAAAGCCTAATGTAAACAACTACATCTGATCTGTGGAAAGATGTAGAAGTCTTTTATCAGTGGAGAAAAAAAATTTAGGAAGTGATTGATCTCACCTTAAAATACACAGCTATTGATAAGATGAATAATACAATAAAGTGTACTTTTTCTCCGTTGTTTAGAAATAAAACATAGTGAGAAGGATTCAGAAAAGAGATCTAAGTTAGGTAAGAATCTAAGCCTTCATATCTCACACCTTAGTTTATAAACCTCCATTACAGATATGGTTAAATAAAAGCTGTAGTATAGATTATAACACAGTTAAAATATATTGTTGTAGTACTGACGTTACTATAATATTAAACTATATTATAAATTATTTAAAATATTTTTTAAAAATTAAAAAATGAAGGCAAATTAAAATTACCTAAGGACAGGATTAAGTTGCCTAAATGTATGTGTCTGGTGTCATTTAAGATGTCTTGGGGTAAAAATTAGGAACAGATTTTATGTTTCTCGAAAATTCATACAAATGAATTTCACTCTGGATGCTTATGTTCATACAAGTTGATTCTGCTCTAGGGATGAGGTTCAGCTTGCAAATTGAGACATCTACATTTCATTACACCTCAGCTCTCATTTTACCGAATGGAGATATGAACAATAGGGGATTACATAAAATAGTCAATGGAGTCTTGACAACAGTACATCTTCATAAATTGAGAACATAAATTCAGCCAGCTAAATAGCTCTCTAGACTTCATTGAATTTACTCACTAAATCTACTGCATATGGATATCCTGATTGAGAAATTTGTCTTTTCCTGCCTCATTTGAATGTCTGGGATAATGTGGATCATCTCAAACCTCTTTAAACCCCCATAGCACAAAACCGGAATCAAGCTTCTAAATTTAGATTACTTAATCTCTGAGATGAATCCCATTGGAAAGTGTTAGGGATACTCAAATGATCAAAGATATACAATTTTTAATTCTAATTAAACAACAACAAGAACAACAGAATGCATTTCATTAAGAAGCTATTTTAAATAGAAGAAATCTAGTGATTTTTTCCCCCATGTGTTTTTTCGTATGTTTCTAACTGTGTTTGTTTTGGCTGGGATAGAGTTAATTTTCTTCACAGTACCTGATGTTGGGGCTGTGTTTTGGATTTGTGCTGAACACAGGGCTGATAATGTAGAGACGGTTTTTTTTACTGCTGAGCAGGGCTTGCACAGAGCCAAGGCCTTTTCTAGTGCCACACTGGTGAGGATGTTGGGGGTGCCTGGGACATTGGAAAGAGACACAGCCAGGACAGGTGACCCCAACTGACCAAAGGGGTATTCCAGACCATATGACATGTTCAGTATATAAAGTGGGGGGAAGAAGGAGGAAGTGGGAGACATTTGGAGTGACGCTCTTTGTCTTCTCAAGTCACCAGTACACCTTACGGGTTTCTGCTCTCCTGGAGATGTCTGAACACCTGCCTATCCATGGGAAGCAGTGAATTAATTCCTTATTTTGCTCTGCTTGTGTGTGAAGATTTTGCTTTCCTTATTAAACCATCTTTATCCCAACCCACAAGTTCTCTAGATTTAATCTTCCAATTCTTTCCCTGATCCTGCTGGTGGGGGAATGAGCAAGTGGCTGCATGGTAATTGGTTGTTGGTTGGGGTTTAAACGATGCCACTAGTTAATATTAAAAAGAAATCCTAACATTTAGTTATTTCTTCTCTTTAAATCCACCAAGAATAAAAATAGTTACTGGTATCAATGGCAGTTTGACTTCGTATCTGAATACTAAGTGAAGATCTCATATGTATTTATAAAAGAACATCAATGACAGAAAAAAAAGATAGATTTTGGCACCTATGGTATTGGTATCTAAAATGGCATTATAAAGTAACATATTAATCATATATACATGCAAATTAAGTCAAACTTGATTTTTGCAGTGCAACAGTACATGGATATGCAGACAACCTAAATGGCAAGTAATTGGAAGCATATGAATATGAGATGTGTCAAGAGACACTTATTTTTTTTTACCATATACTTTTCATATTCTTTTATGATTTTGTACAAATATATATATACACACACACATATATGTATATGTGTATATATATATTGCAATGAAGGTCAAGAACCGTGTATGTGTTCATCTCCTTCGGCAGGTACAATAAAACTGTCACTCTTCACACAAAATAAGACTAATGCCGCTGCTCATATTACTTCTTTTCTTTTTAAATGTTAAACTTTTCCTGCCATACATGTGTTGCATGTTTTAAAGAGGAACACAAGGTACAGAAGTAACAATGCTGTTATATTTGAAAGAAAATGACGATATTTGGATATCACTTAATTCTGAGAAAATAATCATGTCTCTTTAGGATAACAGATATTAAAAAATCCCAAGTCCTTTATTCATAATGTCACTTCTTTTCACTTCTTTTTCCTAAAATGTTTGTCTTCCTCTCAAGATGCTTAGAAATTTGCTTAATCACAAAGGATATCTTCAAAAGTGCTGAGTTCTCATTAAGATTCCATTTTGAATTGCTGAACAAAAAAAAGAGAGTCTGTAAAATGAAGACAATTTGTTTCTTCAGCTTGACTGCTCTGTCATTCATCCTGAGCACCTTTATTTCAATGTAAGACATTAAAAAAAACCTGTACAATATAGGTATGAGTGTCCATGTGTGTAACAAAGTAAAAGCTCAAAGTGTAAATATGGCATATGCAGCTAAAACTAACAGAGACTTTCAAATGGCTTGGAAAGAACAGGGGTCCTACACTGTCTGGTAAGTGGACAGACATCTGTAGTAATTTGAATATATATAGTTTGAAGTACTAAGACACAATCCTTAGTGTTTGCACAGTTACAAATCTCTTATAACACAGATAGTTATACCTTTCTAAACCTAAAGGAACTTGAATCTGAAGGTTGTTCCTTACTGGTTTTTGATCACTCTAATTGTGCTGCCTGCATGGAATTGGTCCTAAATGCATACAGGTATTCTGATTGCAGCTTGTTTTGTTTATTCTTTTTAGTAACCTTACTAATATTACATCAAGCTTTTAAATCCCATAATCATATGTCTATAATCTAAATATTCATGGAATGTATAAATACAGAAAGACTTTTCTTTAGTAAGAGACTCTTAATGACTGGCTTAAGAATTGGTAACTTTTTTATAAGCATCAAAGTACTTATATTTTTATTTCTTAGCATTTGCTACTCCATTTCTCCAGTGTAACAGACTGCACCAAATCTTTAAGTCCTGATTTTGACTCAGTTTAAATTAGAAAAACTGAATAAACAATGATATGAGATCAGAAGGGCATAGCATGAAAAGACTTGAAAAATAAGAAGTGGAAACCTTTCAAAAAAGACTATAAAGTTGCTGACAAGCAGAATATGAAATGTGGATTAAATAGGCCAGACTGCTTGTTCTTTAGTGATCTCTGAAAAAATTAAATGTGCAGCAAAGTCAAGAATTAAATAGATCTTTGGCCTTGTCTGCTGTCCAAATGGACACTCTCATTGATTTTGCTTAGGTCTTTTTGTTTAATGTTCCAATTATCTCCCTTTGCAGCTGCATAAGAAAGACATAAGCTATTTCTACAGTTCTAAATGTATCCACCCAAGAGAATGCTTCCTGGCTCCAAAGCAGTGCAGATTGCATCCACATACCCTGTTTAAGGCTAGATCTCCACAGAACAGATGTGCTGTGGCCACACAGCATAGCACCTGGGCCAGCAGACCGTTTGGGCTGCCATGGGGCACTATAACAGTTTGATAGATGGTGTTTTGGGGTTTTGTGTTATTGTTGTTTGTTTTGAGTTTTTTTGTTTGTTTGTTTGTTTTATTTTTGTCAGGGAAGCAAGAGGTAGGGACATTGATTTTAGTTTATACTGTCTGACATAATGTGGCTGCTTTGCTGGCATTTGAGAGAGGTATCTATTATAAGATGAAAATGAAAGTAGAAGTTTCATGCTCAGGGATATTTCATTTGAATGTCTGGAGACATCTGAGAGTGAAACACATGCAGGACAGCGTTTCAGAACAGGACAACAGGAACAAATGAACTTGATTTAAGGATGTGCATCTTGCCTTTTATATATAAATTCCTGAAGTGAAATGTTACAAGAACATATGAAGAGAACTTTGTTTTTGTAGCTTCACACCTGGACCGTAATAGACATAGCAATCAATCAATTACTTAATTGATTATCATTTATGATTTCTGGTGGCTGAGGCCCTGTGTTAGGACAGAGAGGAGGGAGCTACGTGATTGTTTTAAGTAATTTCTATTATAGTATTCTCAAAAGCTTCTGACTTCCATTTTTTCCAAATAACTAAATTGATCTTTAGCTGATTCTTCCATTTATTTTGTCAGCACATTTAGGTTTAGAAAAGAAATTTCTTCCTTTAATTCAGTGGTTTATTTTGTGGAGATGCATTTTATCTCTTCCAATTTTAGGCCACTAAAAGTTCAATGCATATGCTTAAGCAAGTTAGATTAGGCTCACATTATAGACAGAAATTGATGTGTTCAAAGGGTAGACAATTTGACCTAATTAGTTACTTACATGAAGAAGACTGTCTAGGTATGCAATTTTACTTACATTGATTATAATCAATACCTTGCATGGGATTAGACATTTTAGATCCCCAAAGATGTCACGGCAAGACATTAGACCTTTATCTCTTTGTTTATTCATTTGTTTGTTTGCTGTGTTGCATCTTAAAACTGGGTTGTTTACATTCTGCTGAACAAATATATGAATAATATAACATTTTAAAAGAGAACATAAAACCTTGTTATTTATAAAAGAATTATGTTATATAACTATTTTTTTTTTTTGCTTTTGCAACTTTTTGATGCTTTTTGTGGCCTCCTGGTTCTTGCAGAAATTCCTTTTTCCTCTCCTTTTATTCTTAAACTGTTTTAGCTAGGTTCAGATACAATCAAGTTGGCTTTCTCCTTCATAATGCTTTGGAGGCAATTTCCTCTTCATTTTAAATTTGTCACTGGGGAAACCTTTTTCTTCCTCTCAGCCAAACAGATGTTTTATATTTTTTATTTTTTATTTTTTGAATGTTTCCACTAAAAAAGCTCAAGATCATATTCGGAAAAGTGAAATTCTGTATTTTCTTGCACTATCTTAAAATAAAAGCATATAAATTTTTAAAATCCTACAGGTTGTTTGTTTTTCTCCTCAAGTGTAACTACTCATAGATGACTTTGGCCCTCGTCATTGTGATACCCGAAATTATACAAGCCACTAATGAGATTGTCCTCTGAACTTGCATATGAAAGTTCTTGGACAGCCTTGAAAGGAAAGAGTGGATTTTGGATTGATTAAGATTAAACCTTATCTTGAAGTTCAGGAAAGAAAGCACAAGGTAGATTAAAAGACTTTCTCCAAATTTCACTGAAAGTTTCGTCGTATGAGCCAATAATAATAGTCTAACAATTTATAGCAGTGCATAGAAATACGAATGTGTACAGCTGTCCCACTTCACTGGCAGTACGTCTTTATTTACTCCTAAAGTGAAATATTTGATGCCTATAAAAAATTGCAGTATTTTGCATTTAAGGTAGACATGCAGAATTATGCATGTGTGCTGACAGTTACATCTCTACAGATGCTCTGTAATTTTTGTAGTTCAAAAGTGAGTTTAAGTATCATCATCCATCTTTTCTCTATCAATCAAAGAGCAATATTAGTATCAGAATTTGTTATTAGTCTACCAGATAGAACAATAGGAAATGACGTCAAGTTGTTCCAGGGGAGGTTTAGATTGGATGGTAGGAAAAATTTCTTCACTGAAAGTGTTGCCCAGCATTGAAACCGACTGCCAGGAGAAGAGGTTGAGTCTCCATCCCTAGAGATGCTATGAGTATATGTGGTACTTAAGGATATGGTTAAGTGGTGGACTTGGCATTGCTGGGTTGGACTCCATGATCTTACAAGTATTTTCCAATCTAAATGACTCTGTGATCCTGTGATTCCATTCATCTGGTTAATCACACTGAATTTTAGGAAGATGTATCTTCTCATCACATGCAATCTACTCATTGTTCCAAGCAAGACTAGAGATTTGCAGAGTATCAGCCTTTGCTCAAGAGCTTCAGACTTTTGCTGCCTGGACAACTATAGGTCATGTAAATTTTGTTTTCTGTATAGTCTGTATTTTACCAAACCATCTCTAACCGAACTAGATTGTTCTTACTGAAGGTTCCTGCAAGAGTAGGGTTTGCTTGGGTTTTGACAGTTTCTGATGGTATTTGTAGTCTGTCTTTTTCCAATCCTGCAGGTAAGATGCCATATCCTGTACTCTCTCTAATTTCCTTTGGCTTCCACTCTTCAGTATCTTGTGCTGAATATTTTTCAATTTCTCAAGTTCCTGGGCTCTTATCTTTACATTTAGGCACTGAACTGTCTATCTTGAAAATCTGTTGAAGTGTACTATTCTTTAATGTATAGGTCTGACTTGGTAAATGCATAAAAGAGCTTTGCTTCTGGATTTGTAATTATATGAGCCAGAATTCAGTGCTGGAGATTATTTGCTCACTGACCTCAGTGCATTAAGCTCTTTCAATGTTGTTTCCTCCTCAATTACGGCATTTTCCATTTTCATGCTCTTATTTCCATTAGCCCCTTGACTTCGCCTCCATGTACTACATCATTTGTAGTTACCGAAATCTGCGTCAAAGGGTTTTTTGGCCATATCTAAATTAACTTTAATCTTTTGCCCCTATACTTGCTGAATTACCACACCACTTCCTCCTTCTTTGTTCTCTTTTTAATTTTTGTGGCTAAAAATCTTTTTACTGTTTGTTTTAATTTCCTCTGCAAGGTCCAGCTCAGCTTGATAGTTGGCAAGTCTCACTTTTCGCCTACATATTCTGAACTTCAAGACATATCTTTCTATTTAGTCAGTCTGTTCTTGCTGTTCCACATAAACTCCCAGCTTACCATTGTAAATGCTTTTTTTCGCTGCTGTGATAAAGGTCAGAAATGGATAAATGGATATCTATTTTGAGCAATATAGCATTTACCTACATCTCAACAGCTGCAGAGAAATATCCCACAGAGGACTTTATTCACCCTTTGGTTATTAAATAATTCTCAGTGTGAATTGAATAGTTATCTAGCTAGGTTTTGTATCTTTTCCTCTCAATCATTTTCTGTCTACTTGTAGTACATGTATTGGCTTTTCACTCTGTGATTTAAAGTAGTTCCAAGATTCTTTTTCAGACAAGCTTTTAAACTTTAGAAATCACTCAACTTTCACTGATTTCTTGAATAAAATTGGAATTGTTAAAAATGTATTTGCTTTTATTTCTCTTTGTAGTATAACTTTAATATAATCTGATCATCATCACTTAATTCATGATATTCTTTTCCAGTGGTATTGCGGTTTTGCTACACCCTGGTCATGGAGATATCATTATTTTTCATGGTTCAGTTGTGTAAAAAGTATTTGCATCACACCATTTTTGTTGGAATATGGTCTTCAATCAGTATTTATGGTATAGCAACATTGTATTAAACTTGATACTATATATAGCTCTGATTATTAGTAAGAACTTTATTCAAATATGATCCCAGTTTTTCAGAAAAAATAATTAAGAAACCTCTTTCTAGAACTGCTTAATACCTTTCTGAAGTGTTTCTACTTTATGTTGTCAAGACTTCCTCTTCCCTCCATCTTTGTATTAAGAGAAAAAATAAAAAATTTCCATGTTGTTAATTTCTCTTATAACTCCTTAATAAGATGTTTGACTAAGTAATCTCTCTGAGAATTTCTTTGCACATTCCTTGATTTGTTTCATCAGCATGATTTCTATAATTTCTACCTTTGAAAAAGCTAACTCCCAATATAGAAAACACATAACAAGTACACAACATTCACTGGTCCTGCAGGTCCTGCTACCCTTCCTACTCACTCCTTTCTTACAAGGGAAAAACCCTTGAAACCCTTGTTCTTCCAGTAGCCCCCATGCATTGGCTTCTTCTGTGAAAATTTGAAAACAATTAACCTAGAACCCAAGTCATATTCCATTTGTGATCTTCATTTTAAGGATTCTTGAACATACAGTTCCCAGCAATTTAGTTGTGTAAGAATTGAATTATTTGTTTCCTGCTCTTACAGATCTGTTGTTCTGCTGTTTACTCACTAAGCAGAAGGGCATGAAATTAAAAAAAAAGAAAATTCACTCTAAACCCCAAAACAATAGTATTTTTATTCCTTCTCCCTCCTGCCTTCTCCTTTCAAATTCAGCCATCCTCTCTGCCCTAGTTAAAATAAAGTAATGATGCTACAAAAATTTTAGTAAACTAATAATTGAAGCTCTGCAGCAGAACATAACCTTGCAGTAGCCTCTCAAAATCCTATTCTTATTCAAAGTGGTTTTTTTGCCACAAAAATGTGAAAAAGAAGAGGAAATAAAACTTAGACTCTATAGCTAGTTCAACAAGTTTCATATTAAATAGTCTTCACTCAGCAGAACTGCTGTGACATAGACATCATTTGGCGATTTATCTAATGGCTTGAAAATCCCACTGAAAGAGAGCTCATATCAAAGGTGATGAAAATGTTGGCTTTAAAGTGACCCCTGTTGTTTGCGTCTTTCCTAATCAGAGGATTAGTACGTTAGGATGTTGCAAACAGATAAATTTTTTCAGTGGATGAACTGTCTGCAAACTCATTTATGGAATCTTTTAGCAAATTTCAAAACGTGATTAATATTTAAAGAAACATTATTTAAAAATTATTCTTTAATTCCATTTCTTTTGTTGCTTTTTAGTTCTACAAATGACATCTGGGATGGTTTTGTATATCCTCATTTTAAAACTGAAATTCTTTGACTATTTTGCAGCACTTCTTTGCAGCAAAGAATTCTCCGTAGCTCTTCCTATGGGCACAGAGCATGAGTAGACGGTTTCCATTCAACCTTGCTGTGAGTACTTAGTTACCCCATATGGGATGGGTAGGTCAGAAGAGGTCAAGTGCAACATGAACCACACTGATGTCTAGTATAACTGCATATAGAAACTGTACAGAAAACTTTGCTTTCCTGTGTACTTTCAGGACTTGGCAAAAGTAGCTGGAGTTTTTGTCATCTTTTTTTCCTTCCAGTAGATCCCTTGGGCTACTTCACTGTGTCGCATATGAACACATATGTCTGGCCTTAGGTGAGTCCTGAATTTATGCCTAAAAGGGCTTTATATGCATACTCTTATGCATCTGCATGTCGGATACATGCACACATAAAGACTTACGGTTAAATTATTGCTCTGATTAAGTTTATTGGAAAACTACTTTTGTGCTAGGCACTGATTTTTAAAAATATCTCCTCTTTATGTGCATGTGACATCAACATAGAAATGATGGAAGAACAAAAGTCTTAAAGAATGAAACGACAGAGCTGATACATACATATATATATACACAAGCTGATGGAGAGGCATAAAATTGAAGTTGACAGAGATTATTTTGGAAATTTCTAAAATTTAAATTAATATCTTCCTATCTTAGTAGTTTTTACTGTGAATGGACTATCTATAAAAGCATTATTTAACATAAAACAGCAAGTAAAAAACAACAGCCAAATAAATTTTAATGTACATCTTTGCAAACAATTATGTTGTACTCCAGAATATTTGAAATCTACATCTGTCCACAAAGATTAGAGTGAAAATACTTTATTAAATCATGGTTAAGGTTATGTTATTCAAAAGTTAGAAGTATTCTTTGCATGGAAACTGTTCAATGATCCTTTATGCTCATACTGCCAAGAACCATTCAAAATGGTCTTTTTTTGCAAATAACTTACAGTTAGCCAGAATCAGCAGGATTAAGCTAAATCATCTTTTGATATCTAGCATGTTATACTTCCAAAGAAATTCACTGGCAGAGACAAATAGTTTAAGTCCAGGAAATTCACATGCATTCCTAGTGGCAGCAGATCTTCAGGGCAGTGAGCATGGGAAATAAAGAATTCTTATTTGTGTTTCTTCCAATTTCTTGCCATGTTTCCTCATCCCAGCCAGAACTACATTGCTAAAGATTCCACAGTGGCCAGTGAAAGGATGAATGGAATTTATTTCTCTTTTGTGAGCTGTGTGAGGAAAGAGAAAGGACACAGTAAAGCTTTTATTGACCCAGCTCCAAATCCAGTGTGTCTGACTAGGAAATTGTTCATTCAGATGGAAGCCAAAAAAGTGTCTATGCCTCAGTGTTGCTGAGACAGCAAAAGCAATTCAGAAAACAACAGATCTGTATAGTAAGGATTCAAAGGAAGAAAATATACCTAAATCAATAAATGATATACACAATAAGGCACTTATATGGCATAATGTTTTATTAAAGTGTCAAGAAATAAAAAATCCATCAGCTTCTACAAATACTGGCTTTTCACAGCCCAAAAGGCCTAAGTGATTTTTAAAATTTAAAAAAAACTACTCTTAAAGGGCTGAAAGACTCATGAACGTGCTCACTGTTTTCCATGTAGTGATGATTTTACCATGATTTCTGCCTTGCTTACATCATAAAGACTTATAAAGCCACAAAATCTCAAAATGTTAAACTCTTTCATATTATCCTTCTAATCACAACCCTGGAATTTTTGCTGCCTACAGCCTTACAGCTCAAGAGCAAAACACAAGAGTGACGATCAGCTCTATAATGTTTGGCTGCATAACTGGCCTTTTAAAGTTAAGGCTGCACCTGAATATGCTTCCAGTCCAAGCTTTTTCTCATAAAACATCAGTATTCTTAAACATGGAGACTTAAACGGGTCTGTGCACATTTTATTTAGTCAACAATTTATCTATCCTTTTCCCTGAGTAACAAAGCAAACTCAGGGTGAAATGATACCTTTTTTAAGTGTCTGAGTTAAGGGGATGGGATCCAAGTGCTAGAGAGGTATAAAGTCTCCCATTCTTTGTGCTCGGTGTTATCTAGCTGTGGAGAATTGTAATGCAACTATTTTCACATTTTTCAATATTAATTTTTGTACCAGAGCATGAATTTACCATACTTAGCCTTCATTTATAATGTAATTGCAAAATACTTTATCAGTAATGTGTAAGACATGATGCATGTGTTTAGAGAGAAGCATAAAATAGCCCTTGTCAATTAAAAAAAAGGGAAAGGGTGGAATGATGAACTTTGGTCATTTTTTTCCCTTACAGCAGGGTCAACATCCTTATCTTCTCATATGCCTTCTTATCTGTGCTCCTGCACTCCTCCCTATCTGTGGCAGAGATGATCGTTGGAATTTCCACATCTTCTCACACAGTTATTTGTTCCCAGAACTCCACCTTTTCCTTCAGCCTTTCTTTCCAATTTTATAATCATAAATTACATCCAATTTCTCTGATGCTGCCTTGTGGAGGTGGTAGACTTTTGGATTCATATTGGACTGAACATTAAGTTATTTTGAAAGCAAGAAGAGGAGACTGTGTCGAAAACAGGAAAACTTCATGGAATAGATGGCAGTAGTTCTAAAAATCTATTCCAAAAAACCTAGTGTGATAGACCTGCATCAACTTGATGGAAATTTCCCTCCTTTGGGCAGGATGGAACAAAATAAATTGAATTGATTATCACCATTATATATATATATATGTATTATCTTCATTATATATGTGTATATAACATAAACACACTGTTCTAAGTGGAGGGTGCACTTTTGCATTTGACTCGCAGAGACAAGATTCCATTCAACCTTTCATGGAGTCCCTAACTGTTACTATCAAGCCTTCAGACAACAATCTGATTGCTTCAAATCATCATAAAAAAGAGCAGTGTAAATTGAGTCTGTAAATCTTCCTAATCTCTAACTTGAGGGTCACACCAGCAAGCTTCCTGATGGAAGATGGGGAGAAAATAAACATAGTGGGCATGTGCACATCACACAGATTCTCTGTGGAAAGCCTGCATAGTAGAATGAAAATGTGATTGGTATATTTATTCATTTATTCATTAGGAAAAGGATAGAAAGCATAGTCAACTCAATCATACTCAGTTGGTATTGACTGATCAAGATTTTCAGGAAAAAAAACCAAAAAAATCCAATAAAATCAGACTGGAGAAGTAGAAACTAAGGGATTGTTCTCCTTCTCTGAAACTTATCTGAAAGTAGGTTTCTGCATGTACTACCCTTTAATTCAGTGATGTAATAGATTTTTTTTTTTAATATCTATTAACCTCATCTTGAGATAAGCTGGATCTCAGTCATTGATTTCAGTTTTCCTGAATTCGTCCTGTGCAAGCTGTTTCATACAACAAAATTTTATTTGTACTATTGTCCAATATGTTCAGTCACCCCTTTGTGAAACCCTTTTATGCATTTAGTTCATTTCTGTGTTACTGTAAACTTAAATTTTGGTGCCATTTTTATTATAGTACAAAATAATATATAGTGTGCAAAGCTACATTTCTCCTACTTGTTCCATAAAGACCACTAGGAGAGAGATTTATTGCAAAAATTTCACTGAGCATATATAGCCTGAGTATTGTGGGGCAGGAAAGGACCACACATCTCAGTGACCTAAGTCCCTGTTATTAAACACTACACTATTTCATCATATTTATTATAATCAATTAAAAATGAGAGTAAAACTAGTTGTTTTCACATCACTGCTGCTAGATTGCTCTTCTGGAGCCCTATTGTTCTGAGGCAATTCAGGAACAGTACAAGGATGTAGTTGGGTCATGTAGAAAGAAAATTAGAAAGGCAAAAGCTTGGCTAGAACTCAAACTGATCACTGCTGTGAAAGATAATGAAAGTGGTTTTATGAACAGTTTAACAAAAAAAGGAGGGATAAGGAAAATCTCCATCCTTTGTTGGATGCAGAGGGTAACATTGTAACCAAGGATGACTGAAAAGGCTGAGGTACTTTGTGCCTTCTTTGACTTAGTCTTCAACAGAAAGATTGGTGATCGTCAGAGCAGTCAGACCTCTGAGCTGGTAGACAGGGGCAGGAAGCAGAACAGACTCCTGGCAGTCCAGGAGGAAGCAGTTAGTGACCTGCTGTGCCACTTAGGTGCTCCCAAGTCTGTGGGACCAGAAGGGATTCACCCCAGGGTACTGAGGGAACGGCCAGAGGGGATCACCAAGCCACTCTCCATCATTTATCATCAGTCCTGACTAACTGGGGAGATCTCAGATGACCATAGACTGGCTTATGTGATGCCCATCCACCAGAAGGGCCAGAAGGACAATCTGAGGAACTCCAGGTCTGTCGGCCTG
Source organism: Eulacestoma nigropectus (assembly GCA_013397775.1). Classification (NCBI taxonomy): domain Eukaryota; kingdom Metazoa; phylum Chordata; class Aves; order Passeriformes; genus Eulacestoma; species Eulacestoma nigropectus. Next base: position 3,368,446 of record VZTE01002171.1, read on the forward strand.
GCCTCAGTACTATGGAAGGTCACATAACAGAACATTTTGAGTGCCATTATGCAACACATACAGCACAACCAGGTGATCAGGCCCAGCCAGCATGGGTTTAGAAAAGGTATACACGTATTTTTTCTGCTTCCAACATTATCCTTTCGTTTAAATAACCTTCATTTCTCACGGATATTTATTCACCAATGTATTTGTACAGGGTAATAATACCTTTACCCAACTTGTGTTCTGCTAGACCAAAAACCTCTGTATTATTGTTATCTAGTCTTGGACAAAAGGCTTCTCCAATCATTCCATCTTCCCTTCTTTGAACCTCTTCTGATTTGAAATCATCTTCTTTTAGATAGGTGAATGAAACTTTACACAGCGGTGTCCTTCCAGGCCCTTGGCATTTTTGCTTCTCTGTCTTTACAGGAAATTGTTTATTAATACAGCCCACAACCACTTCTACTTCCGCAGCAAATGCATAACAGTGATACACATACACAAGCTTCAGTTACTTGCTGATCAGAAATCTCTGATTTCTGCTGAGTTTACGTATCAGCAGTAATTGTCTCAATGGATCACTCTACTCATTTTTGAAATGCATCTGTCTCTGGGAGGAAAACTGTTTTAAAGAGAACAATAGCTCTATACAATTCTTTTGAATAAGAAACAATGTTATCCAGTGAAACTTTGAGTGTTTAGCAGGAAGCACAGAGCAACAGAAGTGAACGACAAGTTTTTTGTAGTTTCATTGCAATAACTTTAAATCAAACCTAGCCATGAAGCTGAAATTCTGCAATGCATTGCCTAAAAAAATCCAACTCAATTACATTGTATTTATCCTGATATGCAAGGCAGACCTTCAGTTTTAATGTAACTAAAATGGAAGATAGGGAGTATCTAAGATTCTATGGGAAATACAACAGATATAAAAGTATGTGAAGGATATGAATAGTAATGACAGGGAAGTTCAGGGAAGTTCAGGGAAGGGAAATTCAGGGAAGTTCAGGGAAGTTCAGGGATGGGAAGTTCAGGGAAGTTGGGAAGGGAAGGGAAGTTGGGAAGGGAAGGGAAGG
>VZTE01002171.1:3369569-3499752 GCA_013397775.1 Eulacestoma nigropectus
AAGGAAAGGAAAGGAAAGGAAAGGAAAGGAAAGGAAAGGAAAGGAAAGGAAAGGAAAGGAAAGGAAAGGAAAGGGTCATTAAAAAAAGGCTAAAATGTAATCTTATTTTGTAAGCTTGCTCAAGTATCAACCTTCTCCCACTAATAATGATGGGCTTTTATTTATATAAGCAAGGACAATAATTTTTTGAACATCATAAGCCTTCATCTTTATGATGTATTAACTGTATTAGATTATAATAAAAACTTTGCTATTAAATAGATAAGATTTTTGGACACTAACTTCTGTTTTTTCATTTTGTGAAATGGTATCAATTACAATTTTGGGGTTAATTTTCCAGGTTTGGGGGGAGGTTTGTTCCCTTTTTTTTTTTTTTTTTTCATTAAGGGGGCTTTTAAAACACCTCTGGTAAGGGAAATAAACAAGATCTTTGTCAATTCATGCCATAATAATATGACCTTAAGCTTTACTGAAAAACTATTTTGGAATGCGTGAATTCAGTTGAATACTATCTTTACAGAGAGTTTGCTGTAATTATTTAATTAATGGAAATGAAGTATTGCAGCACTGAAGGATTTGAATAGGTGTTGAAGAGCACTGTGGGTTAGCCCCATGCCTTGGCTGCAGCTCAGGGTAATTCACATATTTGAATAATGAAATGGTGGATTTTCATTGCTTGTCTCCCTTTTCCTTTTTTCAGCTTTGTAACATGATGGAACCAAAGAAATCTGTCTTCTGCCAGAGACTAAGAACCTAAGTTGCTGGGACAACACGCTGACTGCAAAAAAAACCTTAAAATAAAGGGGGCTTATTTCCAAGTCACCATTTTTTTGGCATTTGGGTTTTTTTTCACATTTTCGTAGAAAAGACACTGGCAAAAATGGCTTGTGGGGAGGTTTTGTAATCAATAAACCTGTTGTTTGTAGAGGGATTATGAATCAGAAATCAATGCTAAGCAGGTGAGAAATGCACACCAGTATTTCTCAATTTTAAAAATATGAAAATCTCTAGAAGAAGTACATATAAGTTTTAAAGACCCTATTTAGAAAGCATCTGCTTAACTAGGAATTGGTTGCTAGGATTTACAGAGATTGTCACAAAGTTGTTCCCAAATCTGCTTCACTGAAAAGCTAACTGGGCGAAAAACATGTTCTTAATGTTAAATGGGCTGCATAGGATTAAGCTGCACACTTTCCATTGAGTCAAATGAGACCTGTGTAGTTAAGTTTGAGTTCAGTCCTTTGGAAACACTCATTGTGCATCATAAGTACAGCAATATTTCAAGTACAGAAGAAGAAAAACCCCTGTTTTTCAGTAACAAAGACGTGACTCAGCAAAAACAAAACACTAAAAGCCCCCCAAAACCCCCTAAGCAAACCAAAACCAAAACTCAAAAAACCCCACCCCAAACCAAAAAAAACCCACACCCAAAACTCCCAGAAACCATCCCAACTCTGTAACATCTCAAAATATATGACCCTCCTCTTGCATAAGAACAACAAAGTATATTAACAAAAATGATGCTATGGTAACTGGTGCTTGCAGAAAATAAAGCCCGTTATGTTGAGGTGTTGACCAGCTTTCATTTCTTCATATTAAAATTAACCTATTAGAGACACTGTGAAATTGTTAGAGATGGAGATCTTTCTTGGATTGAAACACAACACAATGTCAGTGACTTTTCTGGATCTGATAAAGACCCAAAGACTGTATTTCAGGATGTATCCTATCTAATTTAAATGTCTATCTCTTTGTTCACCGTTGGAAAACAGAAGGAAATGCCAGGAGAATATATCCACTTGGGGGCTGTTTGCTGAGTGAATTTCATCCAAATCTCCACATGCTATGTGGAAAAGGGCACTTGGTGCTTGTCTTTTAGCTTAAGATGCAGGGGATAGAGCACTAGCAAGAAGAGCTGGAGCAAGGATTAAAGGCAATTAAACTCTGCATCAGGCAAGGCTGGAATCCTCACTGTGGTCACATACACACTCCAATAGACAGAGTAATCAAGACCATCCATAGAGGAAAAAAAATATTACGCTGTCAGAAAGTCAGTCTTCTTCCCTTTTGTAGACAAAGATCATTTTATCTACACAAAAAGAAGGCTCCACCACTATGTGCCTGTAAAGAGAAACAGATTAGGCTAAACAGAGGTGATTGTGCTATAAACTGGAGTATGTTCCCTGAGAGATTCTACTGATCAGATTATGTGATTCTGTTGCTCACAAACATCACAGGTTCCAGCTTCATTAGTTGTTATGCAGCATGGAAACTCTGATGTCCTGGAACGCACCAAGGGAATATGCCACTGCCCTGTGATGTCAACATACTGGGATCCCTAACTCTGATACAAGATGTGCAAATGTTGAAGTCTGCAAAGATACATGCCAAGGAAGTAGGAACAACTGGATGTATAAACGCAGAAGTTCGGCTGAAGTGCGTGTTGGACCCCTGCCTGTGTGTTATGAGGTCCCATCCACAGGGAACAATCTTATGGATAAGATTTTTACTTATGACCGGTCAGCAAATTTTGACAGACAAGTATTCTACGCTAACGCTTCTAGACCTAGTTCCAAGTGGAAGAAATTCTTCACGTGGACTGGGAATTTAAATTTGATAGCCTGTTTCTTGAGCAGTCTCTACTGGGTTTTTTGTATTGGAAGTATGAGTGCTCACTGATTCATTTCTAAAATTGTGCAATTCACAGAAATGTCTGTTTTGTTAATCCTGCTGGGACTTGATTCTGAATAGTTCAGCAGTTCAGATAGGTATAGATCTGGTCACCAGCAAAAAAATGGGAATTCAAGTGCTCAGTGGTATAACCAGGAATATCATGAATAACAGGAGAACTGAATGTTAGGCTTAAAAAAATTGAAATGTATTTACATGTTTAAGGTCATATCTACCACAGAATGTAGTGCAGTTTTGAGACTCTCAAATTAATTCAGATTCAGGCAGTTAACAGTGCATAGATGCAGTCACAGTGCTTTCAAAACAAAATCCTTATGCAGAGCAAGAGATGCAAGAGATAATTCTTATCTGTTGTGAAGAGATATCTCTGCAGTGTGCCTTTCTCTAGTTTCCAGTGTTAGCCTAAGTGGAGCTAGAGCTGGTATGTTTGCAACAAAACCCATAGAACATAAAGAAATACTGTGAATAATTCAGAAAGTAAACTGGAGCTTCCAGTCTGCCCGCTTGTGCATCCAACATAAATCAATTTTATATGCTAACTGGATTAAAAAATTAAGCATATTTTGCATGATGATCTTTGTATCTTTTCCATAAAACTGCCTAACATCTTTTCCGTAAAACTGTGCTGGCTTTTTTTTTTTTTTTTTTTTTTGGGGGGGGGGGAAAACAAAAATTANNNTTGTGTTTTTGTTTTTTTTTTTTTTTTTTTTTTTTGGTGGGGGGGGAAAAACCATAATTATATCTAATCATATAGTTAATTAATTTATTGCTATTAGTCACCCTAGAAACATTAGTGGATGTCAAGAGTGCAGGTACAAGTTGTAGGACAATTAAGAACTCATGAGCATTAATGTGGGATTATAATTTGTGAGAGAGTGGAACTACTAGTATTGCCACAAGCTCAGGACGCTGCAAAACTTTTTACAGAGTTTTGGAATAGGGAAGCTATGAGAAGATAAATGCTTGTCTGACTGTGAGACATCTCCCTTTTCATGCAGGGCCTTTGTATGAGAAGTGAAAAACTTAAACTATCCAGCTGGATTCTTACTGCCATGAAATTGATGCCACCATTGGTTGGATGAGGTGAATGCTGCCAAGCACAGAGGTCGGTGGCAGAAGAGCAAATGGTCCTTCAACCCTTGTGATTTATGAGGTAATGACAATATGAAACTGCACTTCTGATGTTGCTCAGGAAATGCATCAAGCTAAGGAGGAAAGAGCCAATTCATAGCAACTGACTGAACAGAGAAGTGTATCATACAGGCAGAAAGGACATTGAAATAAATTCTGTCTCAAAATACTGTCAAGAGTGAAATCCTTTTAGGAGAATAACAAATAACAAAACTGGTATGCAGAAGCAGTCATCTTAGGCTGTAATGAAATCATACTTCTGAGCATCTCAGCATCATTCATTTCTCAGATGAAAACTACTACTTAAAACTGCTTTATACTTGGGAAGAAGTTTACCAGGACTACAATCTTCTTAAGTTTAATTATTAGATCAGCTAGGATTTTCTGCTTGGAAGGAGTGGTTGGACATACACACACATCAGTCAGGCTCCAGTTTCATTGTGAGGTGAGATTTGGGCACTTTCCTCTATATGTCATAGAATCACAGAATCACAGAACAGGTAAAGTTGGAAGAGACCACTGGAGGTTATCTAGTCCAACTCCCTGCTCATGCAAGGGTCCCCAAGAGCACTGTTACTCAAGACTGCGTCCAGATGACTTTTGAATATCTCCAGAGATATTAAAAATAAAAGAATTACAAGACAATTTGATAAAGTTTTGTTTCAGTATGTGCCCTGAAAAGAGGACCAGAACCAGAAACGGAAAAAAATAGGCATAAGTTGGTAAATGTAGACACATTTAAAGAGACTGATTTGCTTAATAATTTTCATGCAGTCTTGTCCATATTGCTTTCGAAAATGAACAGTCCAAGGTGGGGATGGGAGAGAGGACTCTGGTGTGGCAGTTTGAATAATTATGCATCTTTTTCCCTGGGCTGTGGTATTTTAGCAGCATAGACATTATTATCAGGGATTGGAAGCAGAGAAGGGGGACTGGTTGGCCTGTGCACATTCATGAAGGATGAGAGGTGATACTGGTACTACAACAGCACCACAGCATGAGTGCTTGTGTGGTATTCTCCACAATGGTGTGGGCCTACAGGTACTGTTGTGATACTGCTGCATTGTTCATCTGTGGTGCAGCTCCTATAGAGCTCTTATAGAGCTCCTAAGAGCTGTGGGAAACAGATTTATCTGGGTTTATCAGACCAATATGGGAAATTTGGGCACAAATCTAAGCAGACAGTATGTAACCAAAACTATTGTTGCAAAATTAAATGTGAAAGTGTCAGCAGTTTCACAGTTTTATGAAGTCCTTTAGGTTTGGGAGTTTTTTAAGCTTTATAGAACTACTTTTTAATCTAAGTGTTGTCACTAAAAATTTTTCATTCTTTTTCACGTGTCAGATACAGCTACCTCACTTTATGTTCCTATTTTGTCCTTGAACCAGGACCCAAGTTAGATGAAATATGGCTAACTTCTTTCCCTGAGATTTTTTTTTTTTTTGGTTAATATCTCAGGAATTTCTTTTCAAATTATTTCTATATGCTCTTTTCTTTTAAAGCTACAGACAAAACTGCTAGTTTAAAATATTTGGGTACGTTTTTTGTTCTTTTCTTTCAGTAGACCTGAATCTGCATTAAACAAATGAGGATGAAAGGGAAACAAAATCACGTGTCACAGGTGGAAATGAATATACTGAAAGTTAGATAGCTCTTTAGCTTCCATAGTCATCCTGAGAAATGGTTGCACAGCGTACTTCAAGAATTGTTTCTAAGTTGTATAGTGAGTCCTATCTTTTAGGTAAAATTCTCTGTCAATTGAGCTCAGTATCACAAGAGGAGTGTTGATGTACATTTTAGCTTTTCATCAGTGAAAAGATGCTTATTTGTTTCTGCTCTTTAGAACATGTTATCACAGTGCTATCACAGCACTGGCACTGGATATAGGTAACGGTGGGATTTGGAAGCAATTAAAATTCCAAGTTATACTGTTACATAGTGACAGAAACAAAACCCAGAAACATAATGCAGCCACAGTGTGACATTGTAACTGAAAACCAGAGAGCGTCAAAACCTCTGTTCCACTTCTGGGCATTCTAGGGTATAGTTCTTAAAACATTATCTGGGCTATAGTATCACTCTGCCTGTTACACTGAGGAATAGTTTCCCCTGGGCTAGGCTGGAAAACATGCATATGAAGACATGGAAACTGCTAAGATGTGATGTTGGTGAACTAAGAACTAAAAAGGAAGAAACCTTTCGTGTAGTTTCAAAGGAAGAAAACCTGTATAAGTGAGCTGGAAATGTTGATAGGAACACACAGACAGCACAGCAGATCAGTATCAACAAAGTTTAGTATGCTCAGAGCAAAATAGTGTCAAGGCTATGAAAATTTAACATCTAGTTTGCAAATTGGATGAGAAATATAATTTCCTCTTATTATTCTAGGCTAATGGACACCAAATAAATAAGTAGTCTAAAATGCATTCTCCTAATACATACTTTTGTTTAATCATACTTTTAAAACATCCTTTGAGCAATCTTCAATCAGTTTGTATACATAATTATCGCTATATCTGCAGCTACTAAAAATCTCGTGTTCAATACACAAAATAGGAAACAAGGGCAAATGAAAATATTGTTGCAGGTTTCTCTTACAGAAAACTGAGAGACTAGTCTGTGCTGAAGGCAGTTCAAAAATTAGATAAATTATGCTTGTGTGTAATAGTTACTGAGCTTCATGTACCACATATGAACTTCACAATAGTCAGATTCTGATAGAATGTATCTGATAGAAAATAGATAACTTAGCACTTCAGAGATCAATTCCTTTCATTCTAATGCACATATCTAAAATAGATCAGTGAAATCATTCCATAAGAGGGCCTATTTCTTTCACTGCCTGTAAAGTTTTTCACACACAATAACTGGCTCACATACAGACATCTAAATTTTAGTTGTCTAAAGTTGGGTGAGATAAATCTAGCACTCCTCCCCTCCTTACTTAGATACTGCAACTGAACTTTTAAATTTGCATGGCTCTAAAGAGCTGTACTAGATTGTGCTTTCTCTTTTTCATTCTTAGTCTCATTTGGGCAGGAATTCCCTTATATTTACAGAAGAAGAAGAAGAAGAAGAAGAAAGACGAAAGAAGAGGAAGAAGAAGAAGAAGAAGAAGAAGAAGAAGAAGAAGAAGAAGAAGAAGAGGAATATGAAGAGTATGAAGACAGAAGAAGGAAGAGTAAAATAAAAGAAAGATTGTAATAATTTAATAATAAAAATAATGCATGAGTAATATATAATATTTTAGCAGTAGTATACTCAAATAATTCTAGTCACTGTTTATATTACTCATTTTAACAAAAATAAAGTATGTACTGTATGTAAAAGACAAAATAATTTCTTGAATATTGTTGCTTGCAGTTACATACTGATCTGATGTTTTGCTACTTTGAGAAGAATGGAGACCAGAACTTGAAAACATAACCACAATCATCAGTGCATTACAAAGCTGGCATGCAGTGAACCCTAAGGGCAAAAGTTTTAATCCAGTGTACATAATGTCTTTGTATTTATATAGTTGCCGTGAATAAAACTCTTCCTTTACAGCATATTGGTTTACTTGTTATCAGCTTAGTTTTCTGCCTTTTGTTTCCTTTATCAAATAGAGGGACTTAATACATCTCAACATAGGCATAACACGCACTGAAATAATTTGCTTTTTATTTTAGGGATTGGACCCAAACTCTGAATCACTACACAATGAAGGGATTATACATTAAAAAGGACTGTATGCAATCAAGAAGAAATTTTAATTAATCATAAATGGAACTGGTTTTGTGGAAATAATTTGACCTGACAGTTCAAGGTTTGATCAGCACATCACAGAGATTAAAAATATTTTTGACTTGAACAGACAGAGTCCCATAGAGTCACTGCAGCCTGAAATACTTTAGGAAAGCTAGTGTGTACAGATCACACAATGCCAATGTTTCTCTTAGTGCTTCCATTCCATTAGGAACCAATGCGGGACTCTTTTAACTTCCGAGAAATCTTCCAATATCATGCTGTCCTGGTCAATGCTGAAACAACAGAGATTACAAGACATCAAACTACAGTCTTTTATCCCATGTTCTGTGTGCATAAAACAAGGAGTCAGCTTCCCTTTGAAGTATTAATTGACTGTCTGTACCAATCAGCACCTAATCCCTTTCCTGAATGCATTTAGGTCTCCACAGTAACTGAGCCGGCCTTCTCTGGGGTCTAGGCTGGAAAGCACTTACAGTAAATATGTAGAATGCAAAGCGAGTAATTGATCTCAGTCTAAGAAAACCTTCCTAAAAGCAACTAGACCTCATAATCCATGATTAAGTCTAACAGCAAGAAGATCAATACACGATAGAAGAAAAAAATTCAGAGGCAATACATTAAAAATTAGCAGTAAAAAAGAGTCATCTGATATTTTCTTTTTTTCATTTTTCTTCCCCCTCCTTTAACACAGATTATCCAGGAAAAGTGGGCACCAGAGATTTACTGATTGTTCTGGGTCCTTACAAATAAGATTGAAGATAGAATCACAAAGAATTTGCTTGATATTTTCAGACAACTCCAATGACTACCTTGCTCATTATAAGAATTGTTAGCACAAGAAATTACAGATGCATTTTACCTATTGCTGCGAGCACAAGCCACACACAAGTGATCATTTAGAGCTGATAGCCTCAAAGTTTAGCCAGGCAGCTGAAGTAATTTGCACTTATTTGATTGCAGTCTCTGTCTCTCCCATGAAATAGAGATCAGGAAGGATCCTACTTGGAATGGCAGTTTGTAATATGCAAAAGAAGAATGAAAAGCACATAATAGAGGGAATTTGATGGACATTCTCCAGCAACTACTCTCTCCAGCAATTAGAAGAGAAAAATGCCATAGATGACAGTAAAGAACCAAAACTGAAGGACTTCTGATGCCCTGTAAAAACCAGCCATTCATGTAGGAAGCACTTATATGAGTAGCAAAAGTTTAGACCTAGTGAACACTGCCAATCCAGAGAATGTTTTCTTTTCTTTGAGGGGAGCAGTAGGAGCATTTATATTTTAGGAGTGTGATAAGTTCTTTCTGTACTACAAATGCTTTTTGGAAGAATAAATACTTCCTCAAAAGGAAATAGTAAATCGGTTGGTATTAATTCCCAGCAGGTAGCATTTACGCTCAGTATTTACCTCTTTACATAAAATAACAAGACAGTATTCTGTGTCTTCTCTTTATGTTTTGTATTGTTAAATTATTAACCTTTCAGATCTGAGGATTTAAGACAGGAAGGTTTGATTTTCTTTCACACAGGACAAGCAATATAGCCATATTTTCTTAAGAGGAATCAGACCTGCTCTACCATCTCTGGTAAACAAATAGGTTGGATCTAAGATAGGATATTTTATATATACAACAGTTTTGCCAGTAGAATTCTTACCTTTGTTAGACTTCAGTGTCCAGCAGTTGACACGCTTGGCTGAAAAGTTTTCCTATGAAGTATAGTCATCATTTGCGTTGATTGAAAATTTGTGCAATTGCCCACAGCTTTGAGTGCCTCTGTTTTGAGGATATCTGTCTTGCTGTATCATAGAGAAAAGTTCAGTTATTAGGAAACAACATTTTCTAGGAAAATCATTCTAGTAGTCCCCTTTCAAAATTTTTTTCCAGCTTTTGATTATACAACCACAGAATTCAATTAAATGTTAACTGAAATAAGAAATTTGTTTCTTATAGAACATTTATTTTAAAGAGGCATGCCATGGTTTCCAAGGACATTTTTTATTTGTCTTTATATAAAGCACGGTTCTTAAAGGGGAATTTGGTTTGCTGGTCTCTTGGGTGGTCACTTATAACAGGCCTCTTCATATGACTAGAATTGCCATAAAGACAGACCATGTAGCTCTGTAACAAGGAGGTCAAGACAGAGGGGACTGTAGAAAAATAAACAAATCAAGCAAAGAAAACAAATCCACTTGTGCTACAGCTGCTTATACCTTAGCAGTTTTTTTTTTCCATTTGCTGCTCACGGAGCAGCAGCTCCCCAGTACTAATCCATGTGGCTGTTTCTTCCCCTTTCAGGAACTATCTAAACTGTCTGTTTAGGAAAGATGAAGCCTAAAGCCATCCCCTGCTGTCATGTCCACCTTGCCCTGACCCTGACCCTGTGCTATGGCTCTACTCAAAGTTGTTAGTTTAGGGGGAGAATTTGGAAATAAACCTCTTCTGACAGAAGAGGGTTAATATATAAAAGAAAAGTCCAGCCAGCAGAAGAGAGAGCACCCGATGAATAGTAGGTCTACAGACCTACAGTCTTTAGCTCATTCACCCTAATTATCAGACCTTTGATATTTCTGACTGACTTTTCTGATAGCTCTGGCTTTGTCAAGGAGATGATTCTATTCTTGGAAAAACAGGAGAGGAGAGGAGAGGACTGACCAAAGCTGTGGTCAGACAATGGATATTTCTGATTCCTCCCTTGTCTCATGCCTACGTAAGAACAGCATTTGCAGAGTCCTTATATTTCCCATCTGCCCTAATCCTTCAGGAGCCCTAATTGATTGTATTTCTCTGGGAATTGGGAAAAGAAAAGGGGGTTCACTTTCAACTCAGATTCTTACATCCTGAATTATGTCTAGATTGACGGTTCTGGGATGAACTCAATACAGGAACACCATATTTTCTATGGCAATCCAAACGTTTTTTAATAAAGTCATAATCCTCAACATAAGGGGTTTTTTATCAAAAGCATTTAACTAGAAATCTTGTAATAGGAGAGGGAGAAATTCTGATGACAACAATAGAAAGTGCATCACACTGCCCTGACTCACAAGGCAGACTACCAAAACGGCATTATGGATAAAAAAGTAGAGGGGTTTATAAAAAGGAACAGTTCACAGATTAGGATGTGTCTAAGGGTTAGTCAGAACAGTGTTGTGCTTCAGGCATTGAATCACATCTTGTAATATGAAGGAGGTGAATGAATCTAAATGAGCTTGAGATAAAATAACTAAAGCAAAATTGAAGAAAATCAGACCTGAGTTTATTGCTTGAGGAATTTATCTTACAATTGTTAAGTGAAAAATCATAACATTTTACAGTGAGAATTGCCCACTATGAATTGTTTCCTTGAATAGAGTCCTTAATGATTTCACTAGGATTAAGGTACTGCTAACCAGTGGTAAGTAGTAAAAGTCGGTTTCTGATAGTCACACATAGCTCATATGTTTTGTAGCTGAGTATTTTACTTCTTCATAACAAGCAAGTAAGCAGCAGCATTTAACAGTTATTTTCATTTCTACTTCTTTGACTATTATGTGATTTTCTCCTTCACTCATACTCTAGCTCAAAAAAGTCAGTTCATAACTACTTAAAGTGTACCTGAGTTTGATCCCACTAAGAAGCACAATAGCTATAAATTCCTCATCATTTGGCTTGCAAAAGTGCTTGTCTTCCCTGTGACAGAGGAAGAAGACCTGTATTTATTAATAATTGTTTTCTGCATGTTACTAATCTTGGTTTGAATTGGAAAAGTTGACTTCCCGTGAAAGCATTAAGAGTGATGCGAAGGGTTCACTAATCTGTGCTTTACAAAATATTATTAGTAATTTACATGCTTTAAGAATGTACTCATAACCCTTCCAGGAAATGTGCCAAATATTATCTATGAGACCTGTTAAATATTTTATCAGCAAGAAATAATTTAAGTGATCAAATGGATTACAGCTTTTGGTGTCATGCTGGGTCTCATATGAGTCTGGCATTCTTCGCAACAGACTGTGTTGGTCCACAGATAAGGAAGTAGAGTATGAGTCAGTCCTGGAGACCACTCAGCCAAGAAGAAACTATGCATGTTGGGGTGTTCAGAAGATATTGGAGCATTAAATGATGGGTGGCAAAGGGAGACATTACCTTTCTAGTAGGTTTACAGAGAGATCAAGGAGTTGGAGGAAGCAGACGGAGCCTTAGGTCGGCCCGTAAGGGAGAGACGGCAAACGTATTCCACATGATCGGTAGCTTAGTTATAGTCTCCTTCTCCAAATTTCCTGAGCAAAAGTGATGTGGCAAATGCTTTTTTGCATATTAGCCTCTTTCAGGGTCTGGAGGTATTTGTAAAGTTGTAGGTGGTTATTCAGCTATCAGGCAAGGCAATCTCTTTAGAAAGGCGTTCATGTGAAAATCTTGTGGTGTGAATGATCAGCCCACGGTATTGCTGCGAGCCAGGCTGAGCTGTGGATGTGTGCAGGCTGCTGTCTGGAAAAACAGTGCAAAAGCGTTAGGAAGTGCACTTCTTATCTCGTATGCTGCTGTATTCTTATGCATCACATGCAACCTTTTTTTTCTTAGAAAGAAAGCTTTTCCTAAAGGAAACATCCATCTCTATACTGTATATAGAGATCAACAGGTTTTGCATTCCTTGTGGTGTTATGCCCTTTCATCAGCTAACCAGTTAATTTATACCATCACAACCTTCCTGTTACAGATAGAAGGAAGGATTTGATGCAATCTAAAACCCTAACTCACTCATTACCCAAAAGAGGGTCACTCTGCTGTAGTAGTGAAGACAATGAATATAAAAGCATTTTAATGCAAACCTTTTCTGCAGCTGGAGAACATCATTCTGTTTGAAGAATATCTAGTAAACAGGCATTTTCCAAAACATAAACATTTGGGTTTTAAATGAGTATTTATTCTGTTTCACTCTATATTTATTTGTAAAAAGGAAATGTCTGTATAAATAGATGATTAAGATCTAGAGTGTATATTACCAAAAAGGGATTGTAGCTTATGCCTGATCCTTGTAGGAAGAAAACATTCTGAACCTGTGATAGTCAAAGGAAACAAAATATTGAAAGCTGCTTTCAGTACATTTAGAGTGGAACAGTGCACTGTTGCACGTTCAGAGCTTTACGTACTTCTGACTTTTTATGGTGCATAGGACACATGCATAATCACAGAGCAATAGACAGAATAATCTGTAAAGCTGAAAAGTTCATGTGTGCTCAGAGACAGCTTGGGGATTAGCATGTAAAGTCGGAGAAAGGAGATAAATCTTCCTTGCACGGTACTCAATGCCCTTAGCGATTGCTCGTGCTGTCCCGGAATATAGAAACAGGAGCTAACCTTCTAATTCAGCAAGGCATTTAGCATCACTTAAATACATGAGCTGTCTCACATATGCTTTTAAATTTGTTTGCAGTGTTCCTCTCTTTAAATATTGGATAGTAAGTTGATGCTCTAAGACAAAGCCAAAGTTTTGACTCACTTCTGGCCTTTGTGCAGTGGAGGGAGTTGCCAGTGGTGAAGAGACTTGAGCTGATCATTAAACTGAAAATCTCGTTGTCAGAGTGTGCTAACTGGAAAACTCTGACCTGCACTTCGGAGTTCCTACTTTCGTTTTTCTCAAGTCAGCCTAACCTTAAAAATTAAAACTTTTTTCTTTAAATCTTCTTTCAGCTAGTTTTAAAACAGCAGAATAGTCTTTTGTTATCATAAATAGTTATATATTCTATTAGATCAAAAATATGTGCTTGTATAATCACGCAGATGGCCAGAAGATGTCAGTGAGTCAAGGTCAGTATTGACGTATTTCTGACAGACATGCTTACATCAGGTCTGTATGAATTTGAACTATTCTGCATACTTTTTTGAGGGTAAATTTGTTTCTTTACTTATATGCAAGGTCATCACAGAATCTAAGATGAAAAGCTGTGAGATTCAGATTTCCACCCCCTCTGCCCCCCACACTATCCATTACCAACACCAAGTACATGCATATACATGAACCAAATACAAATTTTTCCCAAAACTTACACTTACATAGAACTTTCCAAGAGGAAATATAAGATATCAAAATAATGAGGTGACTATTGCTTTTAGAGAGAATAGGAATCCTGACTTTGTGTTAATTTCTTCCTGTTGTTCCTTTGGACTTGATTGCCAGAGTGCGGATTATTTGTAATCATCTGTATTGCAGGTTAGCCTCATAAGAAGATCCTGTGTAGCTCTTTATGACTTCTGTCTAATTCCTGTTGTTGAAGTTTCCATTACCCCCTTGGAAGAGTTCAGGAATAGTATGTGATACCACATGTAGAGTTTTTCAGAAGCTATTTTCAAATTCAAATGAAACAAACAGTTCCAATAAGATTAAAATTCCTGGAAAGAATGGATTTTTCAAAAAAACCCTATTGTTTTAAAGAGGTCTGCAGACTGCTGAAGTAATAATTCGGAACATGACCTTCTTGCTTTATTACACTGTATTTTGCAAAATAAGTAGGATTAGGGATGGACTCAGAACAACATTTTTGCCTTGATCCTTTTTTTTTGTATAATACATATTTAACATGTTTGACTTGAATGGCCTTTTTATGTTAATGGTTCAGAGGCTTTACTGGAATGTTTGCAGGAAGGTATCACCATTGGATTCTGTGGTTGTTTTCTTTATAGCCATTAAATTGTTATACTCTTAAATTGCAATAGACAGAGTAATATCTGAAAAATTTCTTTGTTCAGTGCGCCAATCTTGCTTCTTGTTCATTCTTAGCTACTTTCTGGGAAGTCGTTTAAAAACAAACTAAGCCCATAATGGCCCCTAGAAGGGTAAATGGCACTTAAAGTCAAAATCTTCTAAATGCAAGGATATGTTTTTCTGAATGCTTAGCTGTTTAAGCCCTTACCCATGTGGTTAACCTCTGTCCATCTGTGTGTTTCACCAGAGTATTTTGAATTATGTTCATCTTTGCTGAAATTATAAAAATTATTTCTTTCCAGGTGAAGTAACCATCCTGTTGAATACTGCTTTAGAAATTGATTATATGTATATATTCATGTGTTAATAGATACAAGTTTGCAACAAGAGGTATCACTAAATTTCTTATAAATATTTTTAATCTCAGGAATCAAGGGATCATGGGAGGGAAAAAGGGAAAATGTTGAAATAAATCTAGGAGGTAGTACAACTATTTCGTGGGCTATTTCCCCACTTCCACTCTACAAAGGTCAGAGTAGAAGAAAATGTAAGTGAACAGTTCCCTTAAATCCACCTTTTACATTACTATAATTTTTAATTCTAACATATTAGAGCCTGCATCTGTATTTTTAAGAAAAAGAGAGCCAGGAAATAATCTTAAGGACCTATCTGGTTCCTGACCTTACTTAAAATATTCTGTCCTTGTTTTATTTCAAACAAGAAAAACTCTCCCCCTGCTCTAGTAGCGAGTAGCTTTTGGTTGTGTGTATGTAACACAGTTGGTGTCACTTGGCCTGAGGGTGAGGAGTCAGCTCCTTCTACCCAGTGGCAGAAATATAGGTATGGTATCTAGTATAGGGGTATAGGGGATAGAAATAATAAGTACTGACCAGGACTATAGAAGTCTTTAACAAACACAACTGTAGATGGTCCTCATTAAGGCAACTGACAATATTGTTAGAAGTTAAAATGTTGATACAGACTGAGGAATAGGACATAATATTCAGACAGACAATAGTGTTGATAAACCAGCTATCTAGAATTGAAAATTTTTGTGTCCTTAAAGGACACTAAAAAGTGTTTTAAAGAGGGATTAAGAAGATTTGGTTTTGCTAGGCAGTATTCTTCCATGCCTGAAGAAAAAATATGGAGAGGCATGAGTACAATAATAATTTTTCCTACAGCTACTGAAAAAGTGAAAAGCTTTAGAATTATATAGAGAATAAAACTGTCCTTCTTGTTACTAAATCTCAGTGTAAATTTAAGCAAGGGCTGAGGAGCAAAGACAAGAAAAGATCATGACTTGATGAGAGACAGTGAAGAATGAGTCAAGAGATGTAGAGACCAGTGACATAGCTCAAGCTATAATTTAAGGGAGGTAAGGATATTGATTTTAGCAGAGGTATTCCAGATGGTTATTATGTTACACTGAAAGCTTGTTATAAGTGAAAGGGAATTTGTCATGCCTACAGTCCAATTAAAATGTTATCATTGCAACAAAAATACAGTAGACAGTACTAGTAGTACAAGGACACCAACATCAACACTGCAGTATTCAGTCTATTCGATATCAATTATCAATTTTAAGTCTTAGTACAGAGCACTTCTGTCCACTGAGCCACAGTAAAATTTAAGAGTTGCATAACAGCCAAGGCTCTTCAGTAAACATAAAGGGTTGCCATTTTTAAAGTGATTATCTACCTTTACCATGCATTGTATTTTCATAACTACATTATAACAATCTAGACAGAAGTCACTCAACTGCTATTAATAGTTATTACAGCTAAAACAAACCAAGTCCCATTTATAACAGGGTAAACCCAAGCAAATTCGAGACGCTGAGCTATTAGGTCAATAAAAAAAATTGGTGTTTTAACATGACAATTTAAAAAAAATTTTTTTACTTGGCTGAAGTGAGTGGAACTTGAGTGTATTTTATAGAGACAAAGAAATGCCTGGTAGTGACGGTGAGAGCCTTTCATGAGAGCAGCATTTCTGAGGAGAGCCAAATGTTAGGCATTAAACCTGAGGAAAGGCTCATGATGAATATGCTGATGAGATTGTGGGCCTACGGAGAAGACTAAATGATACTTCCTGTTGCTAATTGAGGGGGAAGGTAATAGAGAAGGTTTGGTTAATAAATTTGCTTAAATAATTAAGTGTTCTTTTTTTTAACCAGTGGAGAAAATTTTATTAGACAATTAGATCATCATTTCAGTCTAACAAAAGTGGAAAAACAGGTAGCTTAATGACTTGTTCCAGTAAAGTCAGCTTTGTCTGTGATTGAGTTTGCCCAAAGACAGTGATGAATTCTTTGACATCAGTGAAAAAAATGGAAGAAAATGCTGAACATAACTAGAATAGAAGAATGAATGGATCAATGAATTAAAGAATGCAAAAAATATCAATAAAATATAGCTAACTGTTTTCAAGCTAATAGATCAAAGAGATGACTATGAAGTACCAATTTTGCTCTTTGTCTAAACAAAATCATGAGAAATTTCTGATGAGAACTTCAAACCAAATGCAAGCCACAAAAAGCTGTTTTGGAGAAGCTATTTTTCTAAATCTGAAAACTAGAATTGAATTGAGTGATCTATGGTTTGTGATTTTTTTTTTCCCTTGAGTTTGTACTTTCTGATTTTGAGGAAATGACATTGTTCCAATATGTATTTGTAATGTATGACCAATTTATTTCATATTGAAGATTCAATTGTTAACTAGATTCATGTTCAACTTTAAGCATATATATAATCCTGCTGTCCTCATTTGGTAGGTTAGTAAGAAATAGTAATTTGAACAGTTTGAATTTTTTAGCAAAACATTTGAAAATATTGATGCATCAAAACCTTAATTGTGGTGATGAAATTTTCCTTGAGGGTGTGTTCAGTGCTCCAGACTGAAGGTGGAACCCAGACAACCACTATCATGCCATGTTGTCATCTCAGACCAGGGCCTGGAGCACACAGATGCTCTTGAGCTGGCTCCTCCAATGGCTGACTTGAATACAGACAGTAAATCTGAATCTTTTTAAGGCTGAGTTATCTCAGACCTACAGCACCAGCTACCCTTGGTTGGGTCTCCATGTTTTTCTTTGTAAAACATAAGTTGCTTGGAGCCTGTCCCACTGAAGAATTAATACAACTTGCTTTACCTGTGCATACCTTTTTGATTGGCATGTCATATGCATATTTGAACACCTTGTTACACATTCCCATCACATCAGTGATTTATTTCATAGGAAAGGGGGGGTTTTAATGCTAGCAGTCTTTTAACATTTCATCTATCAGCTTCTTGATAATTAACTAAGGAACATTTTTCATCTGGCTTCAGTTTGTCAGCAGTTTTTCAATTAGCTGAGGATTTGTCTGTCAATATCACGTTGTCTAAACTACTTAGATCAGTTGATGTAGTATCAAATGCCTTCTTCAAGTTCAAATGCTGACTACACCTGCTGCATTATGCTTAACAGTTCAGCGGTTTGTATTTTTAATTCTTAAAAAAAATCAATCAAATTTTAGTGTGACTTCTTTAAAATATTTTATTACCTATCATTAGTTACTTCAACTCCATTCTGCCTGATTCTTGTACTTGACTTGATTTTTCTACTTAATTCTTTTAGTAAATCATTCAATTTCAACTAATTTTCAGAGAATAATTTCAATATTTTACTTTATTACTCTTTGTCTTGAACTTTATGAGACTGTGTTTAGTCAACAGCTTACTTCTTTTTGGCTCAGGGAAAATGATACAGCTGGATTTAGCCAGTTTTATTCATATTAAACTGTACCTTTATTATGGTGCAAGTTTGCTGACTTAAACACATTTTATTAACGAAAATGTCTAGAACTTCAGTCAGTGCTTTTGACCAGCAATTACATTTCATGACATAAGACAGGCATCTGAATACAGAATTTGAGAAGCGGTGTCTTGGACATAGGCATTCACAGAAATTTTCACTGCAACTAGTTTGTTTCTCCTAGCTCTCCCATTGAATTTTTTTTCTCATTGAGCACATCCCAGTTCCTCAACCTCTATATTTCTAAATGATATGACATCAAGTCCTTTAGAACAGGTAAAAACGGTTTTGGCAAAAATAATTCTTGAAGTCAAAAAGGTCTTACATTAAGAAGTGGAGCTCCTTTCTTAATAATTTGTTTAATGAGGTCTATTTTCATTCACTGGGCTGATTAGATGTTTCAGTAATCTGTGTTTTTGTATTATACTTTAATAAAATTACTACGTTTTCCCCCATCTCATTAAAAAAAAAAAAGGAAAAAAGAAAAAAAAAGAAAGAAAAAAGTGTAAAGCACAAATTGTTTTACAGAAGCACATTCAGACCTTGCTTTTGTTTTTGCAGCAGAAGCAATCTGTCTGAAATATAATAAATCACTTCCTTCGCCTGCGTGTCTCTGTGCATAGCTATGTGCGCTCGTTCTCTTCACACTCTTTCACTTAAGAAACAGATGTTTCTTGCCCCAACAGGAAGGAAAAGGTGCTAGCAGGCTCACAGCAACCAGCTGGGTATGTAGAGCTTATTATATTCCCAAAACAGTTTATTCTTCGCAAGACTGACTTATTGCTTTCCACTTCTCCATATACAAAACTTCCTGTGGCTGGAGGAAATACACCCCTGTCATATATCTACTTAAAGGATCATATCACACAGCTCTAGCTCTTTCCTAGTCTCTAAGTGTTTTCCTCCTAAGGTATAATCCATTTAAAAAAAAATAATTCAAGAGACTTTGCAATCACAATTTCAGCGTTTACAGCAATTGGGAGCAGTAAGCAACTGTGTATTCTTCTGTAGGTCATTTGGATTCTTATCGTATTTGCAGTCTGAAAGTCTTTATCATTGGTACCCATGCTTAAATGTATGTCAGAACACCACTATAAAGCAACCTTCTCTCATGCAATTTCCCCAGATGACCAGCAAACACATGTTAAAGCTAAACATTCAAGGTGCTCAGAGATGAGAAACAAGCCTGAATTTTCAAACCCTGTTGCATGCACATAGTAAAATTGGGAAAGCAGTTTCATACTCTGTGAAGACTGAACTAAATTGACTTAACAAATATTTTAATTTTATCTGGGTGCAAGAAGAGAGATTTTCGTGTGTTTAATTCAGACGCTAAATAAAAATGAAAGGACTTTGGTAAAGCTTTCTCGTTTAAATCTTACAATGCCACCCGTTTCCTTAACTTGTATGTCTTTGCTATGCTGAGTCAGTCTTTTTTTCTGTTGACAATGAAAGGTTGACAATCTTCCTGAATAGTGCCAAGTCCTGTGTTGTCTATACTGTGTTGCCAGCAACAGAGACAAAAGTAAATCGAGTCTAAAATTACTGACATACCCACTGCAAACCAGTGTTTGTGCAGAATTTAGAGTGAAAGCCTAATGTGCTAATATGCAGCTGCAACCTGATCAAAGCACTGCTCATTGTAAAGGTAGATTGTGTTTCTAAGAACACTCAGGAACCTTATGAGTAATAGGAGAATCTAAAAGTAAGACATTAAAAATATATGCATGGACTTTTGTGTTTTGAGGTATGCTGTTAGTATAGAAGCCCTCAAATCTTGTATCTTTAAAGGAATAAAGTAACCAAAAGAAAAATTGGAGCATTTAGGATGAGAAGTTGTGTCCTTGGTACTCAAACAGTGGTAAGAATTCAGCTCAAAACCAGAAACTTAAATTATCAGTGATACTGTGTTTTAGCGATATCAGAAGATAAGAAAAACTTTTCTGTTAAATTTCTTTGTAACGATATTTACCGATTTGTTCCTGTGGTTTCCTTGTAGACAGAATAGGTAGTAGAAAAGTGGAAACAGGCAGGCACTCAGAATGCAGTTATTCATTAATGAAGGGGTGGAATCAAAAGTGCAGATTCATACCAAAACTGAGATATTTTTGGATTCAACCTTTTGGTCTTGGCCTATTTCTGTTTCACAGATGCAGGTTTCTATTTCTTAGTGCATACTATTTTATGTAGTTTGGCATGGGAAAATGAACATCTGTGCAATACTGTATAGACATCTCAAAGTTAGGTGTGGGAATCAGTTTCCATTTCAGATACATCAAGATGTCTAAATTTAGGCATAAACAGTGTAGGTGTTTACATTTTAGTAAGGATCTAAGCTCACATAGGGTTTACTCTGATCTTTAGAAAATCCTGTCAAGTAATAGGTGTGTAACTTTTAGCCAGGAAGGTAAAGGCTCATTTTCTCATTCACTGCTGTCCCATGCCCCTTGTGCCAAGTCGTCCTGCCTGGCCTCCAACTCCTACTCCAGGAAGCGGTAGATTCCCATCTGTACTGTGCCTGATCTCATAGTCCCATAGAGATTTCTTAGGTACCTAAGGCACTAAATGCTGATACAGGGGAAAATGAATCAAATTGTTTGAGTTAATTGAATCCTACCCAAAGAGCACTAAGCAGTTTACAGCCAAGAACCCCAATCTAGGTCAGGCCTTTTTCGAGTGAGGTGTATGAGGTTGGAACAGACAACCTCCAGATTTCTGAGATTAGAAATAACCTCAGTTGTTCAATTACTCTAACTGTTTGAAATCTAGTGGCTAGCAGGGATATCTTTAGGTCTATTTGCAAACTGCAGCAAGTAGAATTTTTCTGTGCCTTACTTCTTCCTACCTTTTTCCCATGAAGTGAAAATATACTGTTTGATTTCACACAATCATAGAATCTTAAGGGGTTGGAACTGACCTTTATTCAGGTGAAAAGTTAAAAACTTAAGATATTAGCCACTTTTTGCTTTCTTTGAAACCTGACTTTGGCAAATACTGAAGAAGTTGATGCAGTTTACTGTATGCACAGATTGTGTTTCCAGGGATGCCTTCCCCTAGACCAGGTTGCCCAAAGCAGTTTTGATTTATTGAAATTACAGCGATCCTTTTAAAAAAAAAAAAAATCAATTTTGTGCAGTACAAGGGCTCCCCTATAATGCAGTGCATAGATCTAAACTCTATAACTCTATTCAGTTGCTGTCAGGGGGCATGGGGGGTCCCCAGAATGCTTTGTATTATCAGAATATCATAGTAGACCTGAGGAACTATAACAAGAGGAAGTCCAATGTTCCTGGAAGAATAGCGGGTGGAAAGAAAAAGAAAAGCATTCAGAAGGTAAATGATAATCTTCTCTAATCATTTCCACTCAACGTAAGAACAGATGTGAAGCACATGGCTTACAGGATGAGGATGTTGCTAGGAAAAAAAAAAAAGTAGGGAAAGAAGAATAAAAGCATAACTATCTGGAAAAATATGAATACATTATTGTGATTGTGTTGGATTGGAGACTTGGTCTGTGATTCTTGCCAACGTCTAGGCTAGACCTAACTAAAGGAGGTCATCGTTTGAAAAAAATAATTATACTTCCATGTTTGAATGGGACAATGAAAACTTCCAAAAATCAATTGAATAGTCACTTTCTTTTGTGTTCAAAATAAAACACCTCAATTTTTATAGTGTGTCATTTGCCCACCGAATGCCTCAAAATAATCTGGACTCTGACCATCAGGATCTTTGATAATGAGAAATTTTTTGTGAAACAATCAACATATTAACTCCTGCATGAACCAAACCTTCTCTTAACATGTGGATATCATCATCTCAGTTGTCATTCGTCAGAGATTCCCTAGGGGCTGGACTTCCAGGAACAGCATTGCACAGCAAAAGCATTTTTTCTGGAGTGAAACAATTGTCAAATTTGATTTCAAACTAGGTGAAATATTGGTTGGCACTGTGATGTTGTTCCTGCAAATTTCATACTGCCTCCAGTAATGTTATAAAAGGTGCTTTGGCAAGTAACACCAAACTGGTTCACTAGCCAAGATATATTGCATCTAGAAGGACATCTCCACCTCCAGCAAAAATATGATCATCATATTTTTGTAGTGGATTTATGCTTCCATGTGCTTTTTACATCTTCATTAAAAAAAAAAAAAACAAACAAGAAAAACGAAGTAGAAAACAGACTGACTGAAAAGTTAAAACATATTCTTGTCTCCTGTGTTTTCTTGCTACATTATATTTTGGATTATTTTCTTGTTCATATGAAAACCGCATAAAACCTAAGCAAATACTTTTCATTGTAGGATGTTATATTTACCATCCTTACTGTTTACGCTAAAAAGGGAAAACAACGCATTTTACAGAGCTGTTCAATTAAGGCTTCAAACCTCTCTCTCTTGCATTAAGAAAGTATTTTTCATTCTGGATTTTCTGGTGTCCTCTCCTGCTTCTCAGCTCTGCAGGAAGGACAAGTTGGTTGAAGTCCATAACATTACTAGCTTTTCATGCTGAGAAATCCTGAATTACCTATAATACGCCTAACAATGAAGAAAGCAGGGGAATGCTCTTATCTTTTTGTAACATCAGTTTAACTATGAGAAACTGCTTGCAGCTGCACAAAACCGTCTTTATGTGACTCTGCTAGTAACGACTATAGTAAGGACATTGGAAGGTTTTTTAAGCACTGTCACTTATGAGGTCATGACAGCATCTGAAAAGGAAATAGAACGAAACGTATAAATAATAGGAAGAAAACCAGTTCAGAGAAGGAGCTTAAAAATAAGCTAGTTTTTATTTACAGAATGAGAAAGAAAATCAATTGTACTTCCTAGGAATATTCTCTTGTTGCCCCAAACTCCTTTTTTCTTTGATAGGCGGAGGCAGAGTATTGAGTTTTGACAGCAAAATAGTGACTGGTTTGCAGCAGACTTTTAGAGCAAAATTTCTCTTATAATTTGCCAAATATAATTTTAAATACTTTCAGCAGAACCCCCAAAAAGTACAAAGAACTCTTGCAATCTACAGTGATCAAAGGACAATATTCACATGAATTAAATCAGAACAGAAAAAGGCTGATGCAGGTGGATGTGTTTCTATCTGATAATGAATCACCTTGTCTAGAAGCTATTTCTGAACCATACTGTGGGTAAGAACCCACCCAACCAAAGATGTGGACTACATGACTTTTAGTTTTTGTATCATTTTCTTTTCCTTAGCTCCAGTAAGGACCTCAAAAGGAAGGTTACATAGGGAGGAACATAAAACTTACAAAAGTTTGAGTGTTGCTTCTAGGAAACTACAATGCTGAGACTTATTGAAGAAAAACAAAGAGCCAGGAACTGTGTGGGATTTGGGACAGCCAGCCTGCTGAGGGACAAAGTCTAAGCTAAACAGCAGGAAGCACTTAAGAAAAGTGTGTTCGAACCAAATTCTCACCTAGACTCAGATGCCTTTTTCCAAACTGTAGAAATCAGGACTGACAGCATAAATTGTCTGCTTGTTTGTGATATGTGTGCAATAGTTAAACACTGTGGTTAGTAATTATAATTATTATAATGGATATTCATGTAATGTAATGTAATGAGAATTCTGTAAATATTTTCGGGGAAACAAATCTTTCACACACTTCCGCAATTAAGTTTAGCAATATCTCACACTCAGAGACCATATAATTGCACTGTTTGTCTCAAAGTTTCTTCCTTTCTTACTGTCCAAAAAGTTTCTTTCTTCATAGTCTTAGAGTCTTGGTTTCAAATCTCATCTTCCACAAATATTTTTTAGCAACTTGAATAAGGAAATTAACAGCAAAGAGACAAGGCATGTAATTTGAATTTCTTTTATTACAGGAATATGAAGAAATAAGAGACCTAGTCAGTACTCACACTGAAAGACAAAGACAGAATTTTTAGCAATCTTTGAGATAAATCTCAAAACAAAAAGTGAATAATAAATAGCAAACAATAAAAAGTATACAAGCATTTAAGTCAATACACAATTGTTCACAGACATTTCTAAAATTTTATATTTTCAAGCCTAGAAGAGAGATCTCATAGTTTTTAAATATATGAATCAAATTATGATACTAAATTGATAACTGAAAAAGGTGTATTTCTTTTATAAGAAATATAAATTTCTTTTTATAATATTCTTTTATAATTGATCTCCTTTTTGTCAGAGTTAAAGCAGTTGGGATGCTAATGATAGTTTCAAATTAATAAAATGTTAAAGGAAATGGTCAGATTAGCAGCACAAAATATTCAATAGTGTTTCAGTATAGAAACCCAGTGCAAAGAATAATTATGTCTCCACTTGAAGGATCAAGAACTCTCCCTTAATTCTCATTCTGTCACTTATGGAAGTTTCCAATTTCTCTCATTTAGAAGGTGTGCCTGACCTGCTGATACCAAAGATCTTATAAATGTTGCTAAATTTGCAGTTCTATCCTAAACCAGGAATTATCTCTGGTTTTTGTTCCTGTTAATCTGCACATCCCAGTTAGCATTGGTGAAGCATACCACTTTTCCGTACTAAGGATCTGGCCCTCTTTAGCAGGGCTATATAATAAGGTTTCTGTACAACTTTCACCCAGACTCGTAAAAGCTGGTAATATCTTGCACAGAAAAACAAAAGCTTTGCTATCCTGTGGAAATTATTAGGAAGCAAAAAACACAAGAAGTGGTTTAAAGTACCCTCTGAGTTCAAAGCCTCATACAGTTGGTTGACTCACAAGGATCAAAGGTAGGAAATAAGAAATAATTTCCGTTAGAGGAGAACACTCTGCTGGTCTGCAGCACAGGGTCAAATGAGGTCTTGATTTTTATCCTGACAGCAATGAAACAAGTGAAGTAATTGTTTTTATGATAAAGAACATCACTGTGGAGGATGAATAGAATCTGGAATTTATTTAATTGTCATTTGCCAATAATACATCCGTTAACTATGGGAAGCACATTTCTATGCTGCAGAGGTTAAAAACATTCTAACCAAAAGCAGCTGCCAACCAGTTGCAAATCACATCTTTCATAACTACACTAATTCAGCTTGAAATCCCAGTGACTTATTTCTGAAGTATTTGACTTTAAAATAAATGTCCTTTTTATTCAACAAAACAGAAATATATCATGTTGTTGCAAAACTGATGAGCATACTGAAACATTTGCTACATCTCCAGATTGTAATAGGACATTGTGTCGCCGCAATGAGTTCTTATGACCACATCAAATCTGCCTTCTGTGGTATGGCTCAACTTTCTTCATCATGTTGAGTTGAATGAAAAGCCTATTTTCTCTTCAAAGGATTTAATGGCTTGGGGCTATGGTTTTAGGAAGAGGGCTATGACACAAAGAAACTGTCTGTGAAAGAGATATGCTATGGAGTAAAAGGTGGTTATCCCAAAGTTTAAGATGAGTTCCCACAGGAACAAAGGGCTACTGAACTTCTCACTACAGTCTATGAACTGTCTTTTCCAATTTAAGCACATATCATTCAGGTTATACTGCAAAATGAGTTAGAAAAAAAGGAGAAATTTTAATACTTTGGTAATGCAGGAAGTACAAGAACCAATAAAAAAATCATTTAATGACTCCTGCAAAAATGACTGACTTTCAGATGACACATAGAATTGGAGCAGCAAAAAAAAAAAAAAAAATCAGGCTTATTTGAAAAAGATGTGCCTTGAGATTTCCAAACCATTTAAGATTGGCCTAACTCCACAGCCATGAAAGTTGATTGAATACCCTCTTAGCTTGTAACTTCACTGGCATCATCTAGAGTATTTTTAACAGAGGTCATTAAAAACAGATTCATATTTCAAAAGTAGTCTGCAGTTTTGTAATTTTTAGTAGTTTCTAAAATAAGAAGTCAAACAATTTTAGTATTCTCAGCAATAAATGGAATGAGACTGTGTGGTCAAATTTGCTGAGCATTCTGACTTTGTTCTTATTCTCTTCCAGTAATAGATAGTCAAAATTAGATATGGTCTTTAAGAAATGTTAAGAAATTAAGGGAAGAAAAAGTAAAAATTAAGAATAATTGCACCTTTCCATTTCTATTCTATAAAATATATTTTAAAGGGGGATTTGGCTCTCAATAGTAGCATTATTTTTTCATTAATTAGATAGATGAAGAAAATAATTGGTAATACACCTTCAAATATTTTTGTCTCTTACCCTGAAAGAATATGCTGTGACTCATATGAAAACATAATGCATCATGGAAAAATCCTGTCATTAACTTTTTTTGTTTCTTTAATTAAATTTTCAGTCTCCTCAAAGTGGTATAAAACAATCATATGTGAAACAGTAAAACTCCACGCAAAACAAAAATAAGAGAATTTGCTGAATTTTTTTTCAGAAACCTCCTTGGATTTGGCATAGCAAGCACTGAACTGGAGTCAGTAAGTCTGGCTGGATTCAAGCTGTGTTGTTTCTGATCCATATTGTCCAGGGAATTTTATAGCACCTGCGTTGTTGGAAAGACACATAATTCAAGTTCATCAGTATTTTGGATAATGGATAGCTAACTTTACATGCATTGAGATACAGTATATTTTAGAAGGCCTGTCTCACTCTTCATAGAATCATAGAATGATTTGGGTTGGAAGGAATCTTTAAAGACCATCTAGACCAATCCAGCTGCTAAGGACAAGGATACCTTTCACTAGATCAGGTTGCTTAAAGCCCCGTTTAACCCAGTCTTGAATACTTCCAATGATTGTGCACCCACAACTTATCTGGGCAAGTTGTTCCAACCTCTTATTGCCCTCATCATAAAATATTTCTTCTTTATGTCCAATATAAACCTACCTTCTTTCAATGAGAAGCACTGCTCCTTGTTCTGTCACTACTGGTAAAGTCTATCTCCATCTACAGAAATCAGTACCAGCATGGGTATGGTGGTCTATACATTTCTACTTTTCTGGCATGTAATACAATTGTTATTCCTTTCTACTGACAGATCATGCCTGGATATTTCTTCTTTCTTACCTCCTTATCTAGTCTTCTACTGAAATATGCAATTTTTTCTATATGCTTTCTGTGACTAGTTTTTCTACTTCCTGTGTTCTGCTTGAATGCTTAATTTTTAACTTTTTAAAAAATATTTTTGGTTCTTTTCTCTTGAAAAAGGGTACAAGCCACTGTATATATGACTTATTCTCCCTCATCCTTCACCCAGTCTTGATTAGTACATTAAATGGGATATAAACCAAAAAAGTGCATCTGGTATATTTTTTAATTTTGGCTCAGCTATCTGACCAGAAGTTGAGGAATGGAAGGATTGAAGCCATTTGGCAGAAGCAGTGTGAAGAGATACTGCTGTTTAATTTTTTAATGGATCCCTCTCAGCTTTGCAAACCACTTCATTTAAGTTACTTTTGCAGCTGTGGCTAGACCTTTGGCTTCTTATCTCCTTACACCACAGTTAAGGAAGTACACACTAATTAATGATGAAATCACACTATTATTGATTTTTTATATTTATGGCCTCTTTTCATATCTGTTTACATCGAACTGTATTCAGGGAATGATGGTATTCTCTTGTATATGACTATTTTATTGGATATAGTTTTCATCTTAATTGTGGACATCTATTGAAATCTAAAATATAGACCAGAATAAGTTGAATATGAACTAAATATTTAAAGAGGATTATCTTTAAATTTTTTTACTAAAATTTACTTCTATGTTAACTTGACTCTGTCCATGTACTGAATAATTTCAAAAAACAGTAGAGTAAGTAGAGTGTTATTCAGCTACTACGTTGAAGAAATGAAGCTCAGCTTTTGCTTTTACTTAAACCCCTAAAATACCGCAGTCAACAGAGTTCCACTGACATAGTGTTAAACTAATAGCTCCTGGAGTCTACTCTGTTCATGGATGATCAGCTAAAGAAATAGTCTATCTAACCTAAAAGTGTTCCTACTGAAATTAATTGTGGTATTGGAAGAGTGTAGGTAGGCTTAATTTCAATGAATTGAAAAATTTAACTTTTCTAAATGTGAGCTTGTTTTCTCGTTTGAGACACAGCATTGGTATCATCAAGATATCCACACTTGGCCAACAAAAACATGGGAGAGAAATATCTCTGCCCTTCCAGAAGAGCAGATGGCAGCCCAACAGCATATCCAAAAGTGTCTGTAACAACACTAGATTCTTATGCCTGAAGTAGCCCAAATTAATTTCCCTGTCCCAGTGAAGGCAGGTTCATCTTCACTGAATGATTCATCTGAGACAAAGATGATCCTGCCTCCCTTCACTGATGCGGGTGGAACCCGAAGGAGTACCTTGGCCAAGATGGACATCTCCAAAACACTTGAAGGTAAGCAAGATCATTCTTACTTTAATTGACTTCACATCACTTAATGGTAATAGGCATAAGTAAATGCTACCAAGATAAAATGATACATTTAGCACTTTTTTTTTCCCCCACTTAGAAACACGTTTTGATTCAAAGTACGACTAAAATAAATAATGTCCCTATATTAATGTAGAAAAGAGTCAGCCGGTTATTGTATTAAGGTTAGGAGAGAAATAGAAATGTGGCTAATGATGAAAAAAAGAGATGAAAAAATCTCTTTTGTTGTCTTTAAAGTACTGGGAAAAAGCAGTGGCACATATCTTTCATCATTCATATGAGGCCAATGATGCCTTTGCTGTCTATTTTATTAAGAGAATGAACTAATCTCTATTTTTTTGTACAAAATATAAAGATAGTAATTTAAAGCAATGTAACATATACCTAGCAAAATTTCAGTGGAAGTAGAAAGAATCTTTTATAACTTAAAGCACAGATAGTTCTTGTGGGTCATCTGGCAAAACACCTGAACTAAGGAAAAAAAGTAGGAAGGAAAAAGACACCAAAAAAAAAGAGAGAGAGAAAGAGAAAGGGAGGCCTGTTTTTAATCTCCATGCCTGTCATTTATTTCTTTCACACAAAAAGTATGGGACACAGGTGGCTGAATGTCAAAGATCGTACCCTGTCTGCATGCTTCATAAGGCATGGGACAAATATATGAAACAGGCTGGGTGAACAGAAAAATCACAAGAAATGGATGCATTTTTAGTGACCCAGGTCAAAGGTTGCACTGCTTTTGGTGTTTTACAAATGTTTGACAGATTAAATGCCCACCTCCCATGGCTGAGAAATAAGCCATGCAAGTAAGAGTACCCATAAGAAATAAAACTTAATTCAGTGTCCTTATTGTGAGGGATCAGGGTCAACTAGCCTATGTAGCACATGTACGATCTCAGTACACTTGCACACCCCTGAATTATGTCGGATTTTGGAAAACACGTATTAAAATAATTTGATACTGGTAAATTAACACCCTGGTAAAGGATTAAAAAAGGATCTCAAAATGGATTAATTAAATTTCAAAAAGTATTAGAAGTAGGCAGACAGGATACTTAGACATCGTTATCAAAGAAGACGATAATTGTATCATTTCCTATATACGTATTTGACTTTTGGATAACTTTCTTGAGTAAAAGTCTATTTAATGCCATTTCTGCTTTTCATTGTAATGGAAATAAGTAAGAACGGTATGGAGACTGAAAGCCCATGAAGTTTCAATACTTCATAGCCCACAGATCTATAGCAATATTTTTGAATTTTTTCTTGTTAAGGCAGCATTATATTCATCCTTGTTCCCAGTAGTTGTCAATCTGACATGTAAGGTGAAATACTATGATTGTTTGAAATAACATATTTTCACATAGTGGCAACACATGAAGTTCTAGGTAGGCCCATGAGAGTATTGTAAATGCAGCTGAGGATCAATGATCTGTATACAAACTGTACAAGTACTGATCCTTACGTACATCTGTCCTATGGCAAAGAATCATTTCAGAAGATATTGTCTTAGTGACATTATTGTGATGCTGAGATTTTGTGTTTTTCTATGTCAAGTCTTTCTTCCCTTTGGCAATTTATCAAGGTAGAAAGTATCTATTTTTCTTCCTGATTTTTTCTGTTTAAATGGCTATTAGAATGATCTTGTCCAAGAATCCACACTTTTTACATCTTCTAAATCTATGGTCCTTACTTTAAAAATGCTTCTCAAAGTAAGTTTTTCGTCTGTTCTCTGTCCCTGAAGATTTCCTTAGGTAACTGGGGATGGGATCAGGACTGGACATCATTGTATGCCAGCACAGAAAAAGTGTGATTTGAGGCCAGATTTAATTATGGCTATGGAATACTTTCCTTCTATTATTGAAGATTTTATTTTATTTTCCTAAGAAAGCAAGGCTTACAAGGTCATACTCACTCTCTTTGTTTTTATTCTCTTGATCTGTCTCGTTCTGTTCTTTCCTCTTCAAACCAAGCAAATTGTAACAGATTTCAGTCAAATTGTACATAAGGGAGTGGTCTCTCAGATGAAGATGTTTCTTTAAGTAATACAGAGCTAAAGTGATGAAAAGATATTAGACATGTTGATGACTGTGAGTTGTTGCTTGCTACAGCTAAGTCTCCCTGTTACTGAATACCAAAGAAGCCACATGGAAATGCAAATTTCCTCATAAAGTTTCAATCAAAGTTTGCAGTCAACCATAGGAAGCAAAACCATAGATAATCAGCCTTCATGAGTTCTGGTGCTCAAAGAACTTCTTGTGTCACTAAAAATGATTGAGTTTTTTTTCTTTGTTAGGCTTTGCAATAGAGGTGTTTTTATCAGGGCTCACTTAATTTGATTGAATTACACTGAAAGATATCTCAATCGGTTTTTCAACTTTCTCTGAATTACTTAATGCATTTCTGCAGCATTTTGCTCCTGAGAAACATGCTTTTTGGATTCATGTTTTGCGTATTGAAAATTCTGAAAACTTTCTAAGCAGAAGTTGCAACAAAGGAGAAATGTGAATGTGTTCTCTCTATAATTTCAATATGCTCTCCATGTCAGATGAATCTCATGCTTATGTCTATGCTACATGGAAAATTGTAAATGAAATAAGTTTAATCTCAAAAATATACTCCAGATATTATTTCAAGATGATGTCACTTTTTGCAACTGTCACTGACAACTTTTTCAAGAAGGATCTTCAGAAAGAGCAAAGGCTTGTGAAGCAGCAAGTTTCAAAATCTGGTAACCTTAGGTAACTGGCTACTGAGAAAAGAAGAATAAGATATACTATAGCGAGAAGACTGGATAGCTGCTATTATTTTTTCTCCATATCCTACCTGTTGGTTGAAATACACAGAAGTAATTTTATTTTTTTTTAGCTACAGACTTTACAAAAGAGAAAATGCATATTCACACCACTCAGAACAGGGGGTTGGGCACATCTTTCTGAATGTTTGTGTTTGTATTTGTGTATATGTTTGATACATATGTGATTGGTATATATATATAGATATATAGATATATAGATATATAGATATGCCTTTTATGTGCATGAATTACGTGAAAATTCAGAATGATTAAACAGATCACAAAGAAACTAAAGGATATTTACCTTACTGAAGTCTCCTTTTTAGAGCATACATTGTGGCTTTATTTGGAAAAAACTATGTGTTCTGTTCCTTCCCCTAATTTTGCATGTGCATGTGCAGAAGGGTTGAGATTTCTGTACTGGACAGATGAATAGGTTGTATTACATTTGAATGTAAATCTTTTGATAAAAGGAGTGCAGAACTGCAACATTTCCTCTTGTTGTCAGATATATTTGCTGCTTCTTTTCAAGGACTGACATGGAATGACTGACTCACTTGTGACCCTGGGCCTCAAGTCCAGGTGTGAAAAAAGTAAGATTTCACAGGTGCCTCTCCCTCCTCTCCCTTTTCCCACATTTTTTATGCTGTGCATAGGCCACATACAGCCCCTCAGAAGGCAGCAGCCACACACCAGACCTACTCTCAGAGAGCTGCTCCTAACAACCATTCTGCTTGGCTTAGCTAAGCATCCTCCTGACTAAGTGAACTGCAAAATCACCTTTGTATTTGACAGCAGAATAACACCTTTTAACAAGCTGGAAATTCTGCATTAATCACATGCAGCATCTAGCCTGATCAGCAGTTCCATGGCTGTGACTGTTGCAAAGGCCTCTTCTCCTTATTGCTCGTGGTGCAGACGTGGTCATAACATGCTACATCTGCCTCTTGGCATGCTTCCTTGGGCCTTCTTTTTATTGAAGGGGATACCGTAAATTCTCTCCAGTATAAAGTTGGGATTCATGAGATGCAGTTATAGCGGCCATTTGAACTTAGAAGTTTGGAAGTGTTCTGGTTCATGGTTTAGCCCAGCCTTTCTATCCCTCCCTCCTTCCAGGTTTGCTTTTCCCAAGTAGCTGATCTGCGACCAGGTTTACCTACATTTCTCAGGTAGCAGGATCTCCTGCCAATCCTGGAGACAGAATAGCAACCTAAACGGGCCATGGATCTAAGCCTATGAGAAATTTTTCTGTTCTTCTGCTAAAATCTTGTGGAACCTGCTGCAGCTGGGTGAGTCAGACGTATTTTATGTAATAGAATTTTAAGACAGCTTTGTGTGAAGGATTTGAAAGATACATACTTGTTGAAGCAAGTCTTCTGCTGGATGATTGTTTCACTCCTCAATCAAAAGTAGCTTCCAAATATTGTATTACAAATGAAAACCCTCCCACAGTTTAATTCTTGGTATATCTCTAGCTCCAAAATCCCTCTCTTGTTGCTCATTTTATCTCCGAGTAAAAACAATATAACAAATTCTAATATACCAAGTTTCAAAGCAATTTAAATAAAAAGGTCTGGAAGTGAATAGAAGTAACATCCTATAATAACACTGTGTGATTCGTCAAGCAGCAAGAACGATCACTGATCCATAATGCAAGACAAAAAAGTTTCATGCTAGGCTGAAAAAGAGAAATCCAAGGGGACAAGACCACTCCCACGCTTTAAAGGCTGTGGCCTCTCCTGGATACAGAACTGCAAAAAGGAATGAAAAAGAGGGCAACTGCAATTCTTTGCTATTCTTCAAATATAGAACAAGCAATATGTCCTAAGATAAAATACCTGTGTGAAAGGTTATGGTAGAATGCAATGCACTCACCTTTGAAACTATACATGTAAGAGAAAAAGCTTTTCAGATGTGTCCTTTTTAAGGAGTCTCTTATTTTCAGAAGCAGTATATGTAGCTCACGTAGAAAGAAGTATTGCCAATATAAACTCATTTTTTCTCTGATATAAAAGCCAAAGAGAAAATTATTCACATAAAAACCAAATAAATCAATAGTATTTACATTTACTACTGAGTTTGAGAGGTTTGTTTTCTTCTGAAATTTTTATGTGTACATGTACTTGTGTGCTTGAACATATATGCATTTACATATCTATATGTGTATATCTGAAAGCAGGGATGATATATTTTTGTATTAATATTTGAGTGATCGTGAAACAAAGTTATTCCACCATGGTTTGAGAATTGTGCATTTCAGCTAACTGGTGATAAATCACAAATTTTGTCCTTCTCTTAAACACACATACACATACTTCTCAGGTTAAAACAAAAAGGGTTGACTGAAAGTCAGTGGGTGCAACCTTCTCCTAAGAGCTGGACCTACTTAGACCAGGTTGTTCTGGACCGTGTACAGTCAAGTTCTAAATAACCACAGCGACAGACATTCTAAAATTTCTTCAGACAAATTGTTTAAAAATTCTTTCTGTGAATTAGAAAATTCCTTACATCTAATTAGAATTTCTTTTGTTCCAGCCTGTGTTCATTTCTTCCTCTTCTGTTGCTGTGAACTTCTGAGAAGAATCTGTCTTGATCTTCTCTCCTTACCCTCATGTGGTAGTTGCAGAGAGACGTAAGGTCTCTTGTGACTTTGATCTTCTCAAGGCTGAACAGGCCCAGTTCTCTCCACCCTTCTACAACCCATTCCTGATTACCTAAGTGTCCCCCTCCACTCCAGTATGTCCAAGTCTTTTGTAAAACTAGGATACCAAAACTAGACACAGTACTGAAACTCTCTCTGCAGCAGAGCACTGATAACTTGTGTTCAGTTGATTGTTCACCAGGACTACCAAGTGGTTTTATTCAAAGCTGCTTTCTAGCTGTGCAAATGGACAGTGTTCTGCCTTTCCAGACAGAGGATCCTGCATTTGCTTCTATTAAATTTTAGGAGGCTCCTGTTAGCCTGTTTCTGCAACCTGTTGAATTCTCTCTGAAAAAGAAGCCCTGCACTCCAGCGTATCAGGTACTTCTCCTGCAATGTGATATCTGTGAATACTCTGTTAAAAATCAGTGAAATAATTTTGGTTTAATTTAACAAACTAATGGTTCCATCTCTTTAATGACTATACATTTCTACTCTGTTCTAGGTACTCAGGGGCTGCAAATACAAACTCAACACCACTTTTCCATTTTGGACGTCAGTTTGTGGTAACAGTGGAAGAAGCAATAGTTCTACTGATTAACAAATCCATGAAAAAATAGTGGGTATTTATAATATATATAAAAAAATTCCAATCTCAAGTATCTAGAAGAAGAGGAAGTTCTCATATGCTCAGGGACTCAAGCAGTAAAATGCAGGATGTAAAAAACCCAGATTCAGATCACCTCTGCATGAATTGTTTCAATAAATGCTTGCCCTTAACTTAAACTAACATAAAAGGGCTCTTGCTATGTCTCCTGTTGACACGGTTCCATTGCATATACTCAATCAAATATTTACTGGAGAGAGGTGGTCATGTGCTCCCATCTCCTGAGCAAGTGTCCTAGCTAGAGGACTGGAGAGTTAATCTTGTTCTCCATCTCAATCACATTTTGAGCATTTTATCTGAAGTGGAGCAATGTCAACAGGAAAGGTTGAAATAAGTGTCCTAAGAATATCTTGTTGGCCTACAGTTCACACCTTTGTCTAATTCGTAATGGGGACTGAAACAGCATAAACAACCTTTCAGGTAAATTGCCTAATCATCAAGTATTTTCAAATGTCTGCCTCAATCTCTCTGCCTGGAGTAACTTTTTATAAATTGCCTAAATACAGATTGAGATAACATATAATAGAATGACTCTCTTACCTGACGGTTGGGATATTTTCAAGCTGAGAGACTGCTGTTCAAACTTCCTTGGGCAAAGGAAGAACTGAGGTGATGAACAAGATATTTCATAGTGCTCATTTTATCACAGTTAAGAAAAAAATAAATATATTAAAGCTCATTTATTTCAGAAAAAATAAATTATCATGTGTAAACCATGTGTTCTCTGAAAAAAACAGGTTTTGTCATATATTTACTGTCAGAACATAAACCTGTCACATAAATGTTTTTCCACAGGTGTAAGTGCCTCATACCCAATTACTTCACATCATGAAGTTAGATTTACTCTGCCTCACGCGAGAAGTTAGAACTGTATTTCTTGACCAGAAATATTTTCAGTTTCAGTCTTAAACTGGCACCTTAGAATTTTTTCTGGGTTGATGTAAATTGAATGATTACAGGAGATTATGATAGGGAAACAAACCTCTAAAAGAAACTTTGTGGATGTTGTGTACTCTATCATTTTTGAAAAAGACCTTGGAGTTTTCCATGCCTCTCGTGTTATTAGCAGTACCAGATTAGTGGTTTTGTCTGCAAGCCAGACTATAAATCATAATCAGTGTTAGGCATGATATTCACTATTAATGCCTTGTTTTCCCTACTGAAATATCTTTTTGTGCTTATTTTCTCTTGATCCTTGGCATTCTGCTGACCATTAATCAAAAGAACAAGCTGGACATTCCTCTCTATCTTGCCTCAGTGAACCCCTGATTTTCTTCACCATTAACCACCCTCTGGAAAGTACATTTACTGTCGGCATCTTTAGGCCCCCATAGTCCCCTCCCCCAGCTATGGTCCCTTCCTGGCACCAGGTTGCAAAGCAATATTTCCCATATACTGAATGAAAAGCATGTCATAGGCTGTTTGATATGGTCTGGGAGCCCACAGAAAACCACTGATGCACAAACCACTTTTATTCCACAAGACTGTGGGAGCCCAGAGGAATAAGCAGCCTTTCTGCTAGGGTGAACACACCTCACACACACAAACCCATATTCCTGCCTTTACTGTTTAATAGGTTTCATATTCATGCAGAAAAGGATTGTAGACTGTTGTTTATCGAAAGTTGTATCTTGAGAGAATTTTTCTGGAAATGTATGATTTCAAAAGCTTGATTTCATGCACCAGCTGTTCTCTTTCTTTACTGAAATGCAGTGTTTACTGGAGTGAGGAGCAGTCTTCATTCATTATTCAGGAGCACAGAAGTTTCGACTTTTCCTTGAGCTTCTGCAAAACCCTTCAAAGGGAAGGAAAAGGAAAATGGTTCAGCGTAAGTTCAGTTAGATGGCTGAATAATTTGTAGTGGTATTTCTCAGAAGACTGCTCGTTCAAATACTTTCTTTTATAAAACATATTTGTCAATAGGCCTCTTTTCCTTAGACTCCTTGATTTTGGTTGGGCTGAAAGCTAATATATATTTTATCATTTTGCTTTGAGAAGGGGAAAATGCATGCATATGCTATATCAGTCTGCAGTTTTATCATAGTCATGTTTCTTTAGTACCAAAATGAATCAACTTTGCCCAGTAGGAGGCTGTGAAAAGCTGAAAAGATTCATTTTACAAAGCCTTCTAACTCGCTTGTGATACTACCTTGTCCATATTCTATCTATACAGTCATAGTAGTTCTGATAAAGATTTGTACCTTGACACTAAATGTAGTCTGTGGTTCTTTGTATGTATACTTCATTACAATATTGCAATCTAATGAATTGACTTTCATATGTAACTGATCTGGCGTGATGTAGCTAACAACAATAAACTCACCAGTATTAGAAAAGTCATGGCACTTCTTGCTCAGAAAGATCGTATATCTAGCTATCCGATGAAGTGCAACTTAGTTAAAACATACTCGAATTATGTAAAAAAAAACAAAACCAAAAACCCCAAAACAACAAACCCCTGAAATTAATTAGAATTAAGGACTGAAATAACTTTTATTAGTCACATGGCAATAGCAGAGGGGGAAGCTGGACAATGAACCAGATGAGTTACCACTACCAGTCCTGCAGTTTATGCACTTACCATCTGACAACCAGACATAGTGGTACCTTCTAGACGCTTTGTTCCACTCCGGCAGTGCAAAATAGCCATAAACCCGGCTTAGCTAACCTGTGAAGCTAAGTTTATGACTATGTAGCAGTGGTAGAATTTTAAGTAGCAGCTGTCACGTAGCTATGAGATTGATCAGTGCCTCCTAGGCCTTTATCCCTCACATTTTGTGATTTAAGGAAAGAGTGGAAGGGTGTGTATAATTCTACTAGAGAAATCTTACATACACTTGTAGCAGGGGCTAGGCACTCGAATTAGCCCATATATGAAAGTCAGTATGTGGCCGTAGTGGCTTGTAATTTAGAGATGGATTTCTAGCTTCCAAATTTAGATATCTAAGTAATGAAATCTGAGCTAATCTCCTTGGTTTTCTTGTGTAGTGAGTAGAGAGAAATAAGCAGAGGTTGTTCTTATACCTCTAAGTCTCTATTTTAGTTTAAGCTGAATTGCCTTTTAGATTGTCTATTACATAGAGCTTATATAAGTGTATTCAGACTTAAATTCCTAATTTTTAGGTACCTGAATTTTAGATTCACTATCTTAGTGACATGCACATTTATTAAACAGAAAAGCCATTAAATGGCAGACACTAATTTGGATGAACTGCAAGGTCCTCTTGCAAGGGGAAATGTTTTGCACCAAAGGATTTTTCTGTTTTCTTCTCTTTGCTCCTTACTGAGGAGATTTAGTCCGTAGAACGGACAGTGGAATTCCTCGACTCTTCATCTCCATCTGTATCAGTCCTACTGAGAACAAGACCTGCATCTTGGTTCCTAACAGGCTATGAGAAACAATTGAGAATCAGG
Organism: Eulacestoma nigropectus; assembly: GCA_013397775.1. Taxonomy (NCBI): domain Eukaryota; kingdom Metazoa; phylum Chordata; class Aves; order Passeriformes; genus Eulacestoma; species Eulacestoma nigropectus. The sequence goes on from VZTE01002171.1 coordinate 3,407,496, forward strand.
AAGTTCTTCTTAGGTGGATATACTTATTTAAAGGGCTGATATATTTTAAAAATATTTTTAAAATATTTTTAATATTATCCTTTTCCTTCTTCATCGCATTTTTCTTTATAAGGTGACTCATATCTTCCTGCTCTAAAATAACTGTTTTCAGTGATAATACATTAAAAAAAACCTCTCATACCTTTTAAAAAGTTATATTAATAGCAGAACATAAAAGAATGACCTAAATTCTTTTTATACACACAGAGCTTTGTCATCATTAATAAAGAAGGTTTCTACAGATTACATCTTCTTTTAAATTCAGTTTAATTGGAGAAAGTTGACTGCTGTTAAAGATCTTGGGGGTTTTTTTGGAGCCTAGGAAAGACCATATGAATAAAATGTCCAAGAATTTCTAGGCAAACTTATTTCCATATAAACCAGATGCATGTTCTTTCTTATATGTAGACAAAAGATTAAACTAGCCAAATTTGGTAGCATTGACTTCTGGTTTTTTTTCTACTTCATGAAGTAAAGTTGGTGATGAAAATCTTAAGTACTCTTTTATAAAAACCTCCATGTTTCTTTAGTTTTCTGTACAAAAGGTCTTGCTAAAGAGAAATAAATGGAAGGAGGGCATTGTCCCACTCTGCTCTGCACTGGTGCGGCCTCACCTTGAATACTGTGTGCCCTTTTGGATACCACAATATAAGATATTCAGCTATAAGAGAGCATCCAAAGAAGGGCAATGAAGATGGTGAAGGGCCTTGAGGAGAAGCTGAATGAAGAGCAGCTGAGGTCTGCTCAGCCTGGACAAGAGGAGACCAAGGGGAGATCTCACTGCAATGTGCAAATTCATTCTGAGGGGAAGAGGAGGGGGAGACACCAATCTCTTCTCTCTTGTGACCAGTGACAGGACCTGAGGGAATGACCTGAAGTTGCACCAGGGGAAGTTTAGTTGGATATTAGGAAAAGTTCTTGACCTAGAGGGTGGTTGGGCACTGGGACAGGCTCCACAGGGAAGTCACAGCACCATCCTGACAGAGGTCAAGAAGCATTTGGACAATGCTCTCTGGTGTTATTCTTGGGAATGGTCCTGTGCAGGGCCAGGGGTTGGACTCAGTGACCTTTGTCAGTTCCTTCCAGCTCATCATATTTTGTGAGTCTGTCTTTTCTCTGACAGCTCTTTAGTAGATCTACACTATGAAAGGTATCCACTTGGAGAACAATCTCTGGATCCCATGCCAGAAAGGTCATGTCAGTTTGCATCCCCACTGTTCAGTGACAGGCCCCTAAAGTACAGACTGATTGTGTTTTCCTGCACTGAGGCCACATAGCAAGACCCAGAAACGTAACAACAGTTTTCTTTCTTTTTTTTTTTTCTTATTTTGTTTTCTTTTTGTTTCCTTCTTTGAAATATCTGAAATGATGCCAGGGGTCCCAAGAATAATGTTCTCTAATGAAGCAGAGCATGTGTTTCATATTTTAGAGAATGATATGAGGGTACCTGGGGGTGCTGGAGTGTGAAAAACCTGCTAAGGTCTTGATGATGTTGGGTGACTGATAGAGCAAAGGTGCAAAACTCCCTTCTACTTCCCAGATATAGTATGTGGAAAAGTCTTCTCTCAAAACAAGGAAAAAACTCTATGTTTCATTCTGGAGGAAAACTAATTGGTTTATTCTAAGAGAGTGATCAGGAATTAAATGGTCTGTGTAATGGGGATGATTTGGGGATTAGGATCTGTAGCACAATAAAGTGGAAGGGTAAATTATTTGCCTTTGTAGGAACAGCTTTTCCTCAGTCTTCACTCCAGGGAGGTAAATAAAATTTCAGTACTCAAATTTACAAGTCAAAAAGGAACTCCAAGTAGAAGGAGCTATTGTTATTCCTCAGTGTTAATTTCTCTGCTTATGGTACTGACACTGGACTTTGCCTACTTGATATTTTCACTGCATTCCTCCTTATAACTTTCTACTTTCCTTTTCTTCTCTGCTTGTTACTCTGAAAATATAGATCCCAGTTGGTGAATAACTTTTTAAAAATGAATTTTGATGCTAAATGATCCCATTATGACTTCTGAATTCAAAGCTGAACAAAATATATCAGTCTATCCTTCCTGTAGTACCAGAAACGCACAAGCCCAGGAAATTGTATCACTTATTTTCAATCCCTTTGATAAACTGTGTATGATGTTATTTGTTACACAGTCTAAATGGGCGATTCTTACATTTCCTAGGATGGTTTGGTCAACTTGTATGCCAAAACCAGTCTATTTCCATACATCACCATGGCTCCATGGGTATGCCTATGTAGATTGGCAACTGAGGATCCACCCAAGGAAGATTCAAATTTTGCCAAGGGGTAGAGGAAAAAGTGGACCCTTTGTGTTGTAGCTATTTCATGTACACAATAATTTATTGTCTTATTTTAATCCTACCAAAAAAATAAAACCATATTAATCAAAAAAACAAGTCTAAATTTTTGTCCAAGGTAATCATCATATTTCAGATGTTATATTTCAGATAGTATATCTTAGGGAGAAAGAGATTGCTGTTTTGTTTTTCTTACCCTAATCAATGAGGCAGAATAATCTCAAGAAAGCAAATGCACAAAATATTTCATGAGCCAGATAACAAAACACAACAAATTATCCTGTAATTCATGAAAGATTGAGTGAGTAAAGTGGCAGAAGGTGGTGCCAAGTTATGGAAATGAACAGATTTCCCCCGCTCTCCCAGGAAGCCAAGAACTTTTCTAATAAATTAGTCACTTCATGTATCTCCCTGTTCTTATTTCTACTGAAATAGCTTGCAAACCAACATCTGGTAACAACCAGCCAACTATCAGACATACCGGAATTAATTCATCTAAGCTGTTGATCATGAATGACAAGAAATAAATTTTAGGAAATCTGATGTAAGATTGTTTTATACTAACATTGAAGCTCTGAACGTTCGAAATTGGAAATATTTATGTGCTTTTAAAATATTAAAAAATAATACTGCCATGAGGTAATAATATCCATAGAAATGAACAATTTATGACTAATAAAAGGGAGCATTACTATTGAAGACATGTAATCCCCTAATTATGCTTTAAACATTGGATGTTCATTGTTTGAGTACTTTCCATTTGCCAGTGTGTTCTTGGCAGACCTTTTAATAGTTTCAGCAGGAAAGAAGTGAAATGAGATGGAAAACGTTAAAAATAATACTCAAAATAAAATTTGGGCATGTGATCCTCTTATGAACTTAACATTGAGCTATTAAAATGTATTCACTAACTGGATAACAAACAGATAACAGGCTGTATCAAGAAAAAGGGATTTTAATGTGGTCAACTAGCTAAAGAACATAGGTGTAGATTATAATTCTTTATGGTTTGTGTGAAAGCAGCATTGAGGAATTTGTCTTTCTAAAGATCATCTACTGAACTTGCCATTTGGTCAGTGAAGCTCATTCTCCATTGCATTATAACTACAGCAGTCTTTTAAGAACTTGGTAGAGTTTAACCTACTGCTTTATTTTCCACAGCTGTATACGGATGCATTGTTAACTGTGTGAGAGACAGTAACCAGCTCTTGAGATCTTAAGAAGACATCACTTTCTAGTCTTAGCAAGGCAGGAAGTTGCCCTCATCTGTTAAAGGGTGTCCCCACTCCTTGGGTCTTATCACTTCTCATCTCTTACCCAAGTAGCCCAGAAAGGAATCCCATGACCTTCTGATTTATTTGGCCCCACCAGAATCCTGGAGAGCAGTCTGTTGCTCGAAAGGCTTTTACAAACGAAAGGGAAAACACATTTTATATGAAACGCCAAGAAGTTATTACTAGTATAGTTATAGTATAGTTGGAATTTTAAAGTCTAATCACGGAATTATTATTAGTCCAGATCTAGTTATTACATGAAAGAAAATGAATGAGAAAAAAATAAGACCCAAATATTAACGTACGGAAGTTTATTACTATTATTACTACTACTATTACTATAAATACAGGTGGGGTATAGTGAATCAGAAGCATTCTGATTCCTCCACCAGGAAGATTATGACATTGATATTTTCATCTTTCTTACCCCAGAATCCACTTTTTATATCTGCTAACATTGCTTTACAGCTTTCTCTATTGTCACTTGCTTGCAAGTTTGTGGTGAATCAAATTTTACTCTATATGGTGCATTTTGCATAAGCAGATACTTGTTCTTTGTTCTGTGTTGCTACTACAGTTGCTTTTTTGAGCTCCAGACTTGCATTTTTTTAAGTGACCACTGGTGGTTTGTTTAGAGCAATGGGGTCCCCAGCATCAGTCTGTACCCTCACTCCAAACATCCTGTGCCTGCTCTCCGCTGCATCTTGTGTCCCCACTTCCCAAGACATCTGCTTTCATACCAGGCCTATACTTCTTCATAAACATTTTTGTTAGAGTAATAAAAAATTCTCCTACACAGAAAAATTACTGTTTACTATTACCTATACAAAGCTTTGGTTATTCCATGTGATAAGTGAAAACTCCAAATTAAGAGTAGCCACCTCATCATTAAGAAAATTTCAGTTACAGCTAAACCAAGTAGAAACAGAGTTCCAGGTAAGATCAGAAAAATTCAGAGAAAGGAAAGCCAACAAGTTTCAGTCCTGAGGCCTTGCAAAATCACTACAAAATCTGTAGCCTACTACGAGGAATAGCAATACACTTTTTCCTGGGTTTCAGGATGTAGGTATGGCATCTGCATTCAGGTCTCTTAAGGAAGTCAATAGCGTTAGACTTCTACCTCCAGCAAGCTGGTTATTTCTTTAGGTGCTGAAGCTTGCCTCAATTTAATGTGGTAATTAAGTTTTTAAGCTAAGCAGAATGAATACAGGCCTTTATGCTCCCTCAGTGCCAATGTGATGACGACAGGAAATGAATAGCAAGGGATAAAAAAGAGACAAAATCTAAAAGGATTTTGCAAACAAATACCAGATTCTTTTCAAGACAAAGCTATGACTTGGCTCTCTTTAAGGCTGAGATCCTTGATTTCTCAGCTGCTGCTACTCACACTCCTGCTTCAGTTCCTAGAAGAGAAGGACCATAGCAAGCTGGAATGAAAATAAAACTGTGGGGAAAACTAGAAAGTATTTGCCTTCAGACTTTTCTGTCTGGAGAAATATTAATAATTTTTAAAAATAACAATTTGATAATTCAGTGATCATCAGTCTCACAATACCTTGGTGAACGAATTAGACAGGTTTTATGACACTTATTTTTCATTTGTGCAGATAAATGAAAGGCTAAATATTTAGATGGTAGTGGGTAATTAAGTAAAGTCATGTGTCTGTACTGTGAGTGCAGCGGAAACATGCTTTTGTGCTTGGGCCTTTTTTCTGACTGGACAGGGACCTCAATCATGTGTCTTGTGCTGCCCAGCCAGTGTGCAGCTAACCAGGTCAGGGCAAGTGGCATTTGGACCTACCTACGAAAGTCTTCAGAGACTTAGACCTGTGCTTAACTTATAAGGTTGAGGTTAGGTTATGTGACAAAACTCATCTAGACACTCACAGGGGTACTCAGAGAGACCATGGAAAGAGAGAAAGCCCAAATAATACTCTGCCAGCCTACTCCCAGGAGTTATCAGTCCTTCACATATTAAACTGAGCAAAAGAAACAAAAATGTTCATGTTCTTATAAAAAGCCTATTGTCCCTCTCATAATTTTTCTAAATTAGGGGAATTTTTAATGAGCATCTTTGTTTTGTGAATACTCCTCAAATGTTTATTCCTGTCTTGATAAATGCAGTTCTGTAAACAAAAGTAAAAACAAAGCCAATCAATTTTGAAATAGCAAAAAGCCTCCAACAAAAAACCTTTCAAACAACAATAATTTTTACCACAGAATTAAAACTATATTTTATGTTATCTGATTCAAGTCAAAAGAGGTGATTATTCTGCTGTATTAAGCACTCTTGTGGTCTCATCTGGAGTACTGTGTGTGGTTCTGGGCTCCGTGGTTTGAGAAGGATGTGAAGGTACTTGAATGTGTCCAGAGAAGGGCAAGAAAACTGGTGAGGTGGCTGGAAGGAATGTCCCACAAGGAGCCACTAAGGACCATGGGTTTGTCTAGTTTGAAGAAAAGGAAGCCAAGGGGTGACTTCAATCTCTCTCCAGCTTCTGGAGAACAGTAAGTGGAGAGAGAGGTGCTGTTCTCCAGTATCTATTGATAGGATGTGTGTGAGTATTCAAAACTGCATCAGGGAAGTGCAGACTTGACATTGGGAATCATTTTTTTTTGCTGAGAGGGCGGTCAAATCCTGGAACAGGCTTCCTAGAGAGATGGTTGATTCCCCATGCCTGCCAGAGTTCAAGAGACTTTTGGACAGTGACCTTAATAACGTTGAACAGTTGGTCATCCCTGAATTGCTTAAGCAGTTGGACTAAATGATAATTTTGAGTCCCTTCCAACTGAATTAGTCTATTCTATTCTAATGCAGGAATTCAGGAAAAAAAATTAAGTTTGATTTACGCCAAAGTGTTGGAAGAACATAATAGGAAAGAAGCCTTCAGAAGGGCAAAACCGGAATTACTCAGATGCTCCTTGATACCATACAAGAAGTCACCTGTCCCATTTTAAAAATAGGGCAATTTTTATTTTCTCTTCTACGTAAGCTTTTCCTTATATCACTAAAGGTAGCGAAGGATCTTGCAGTGGCTTCAGTGGGTTGAGGATCAACCAGATTGGATCCAGGAACTTCAAATTACTTTTTTAAGAGTGGAAATTGCACTCTGAAGTTAGGTGGCAATTTTTTGATATATTTTTTACTTTTTTTTTTTTTTAATAAGCTGCGTTACTTACTCTTTTATTATAGCTTTTTTTCTTACTGCTGCATCTTTCTTGTCAATGCAATGTAGGTCTGAGCTGAGCTGTGTTCTCTTTTATCAGTTTCTCTGAAGGTGGCTATTATTCAGGGGTAATCCTATTTATTCTAATAGATATTCTTTCACAAAAAATAAATTTCTCCTCCTTCCATTAATTTGATTTTGCACTCTTCCATATGCAGCTGGTGACAAATGTTGTCAATATCAGATTGTTAGTTTCAGTCCAGTATGACTTTTACATATTAGGAGTAAGATTCCATTGCTTCTAGTAATTTATTCTACCAATTTATATTTGTGCATTTTTTTACAAAGTGTTTTAGCATTGTAAAAAACAATGTAGAGGCCAAAAAAAAAAAAAATCCAGTCTGAAAAAGAGAGCGAATAATTAATGGTTTTGATTATGTGTAAATTGCTTCTCAAGTTGCCCAGAAGAAGTCTGAAATCACTGTTGCACTTCTCAGTGTGGACAAAGGAAACATAGGAGAGGAGATCTTAAGGTCTGGTTACATTCCAAGTTTACTTGTAAAAATCACTATAGGAAGTATTGTGAAAAGCTCACTGTGAGTTTATAGGTCTCTAATGAAAAGGGATTCTGTTTATCCAATCTCTAAAACAAAGTAGATAATATGTACTCTTAACTTGCTCTGACTTTGCATCCTCAGAAGCCTGTTAGAATAAATTCTTGAGAAACTTAGTTTGCAGCTGATGTATGTCCCTGACTTAAGTCCCACTAATATTCAAGAATCAACAAATGGACTTAACCCCAGTTTCTCTAAAAAAGATGTATAACTTAATTGTCTGAATGTATGTTATTAAAACATTTGTATATTCTTCATAAATTCAGGAGATAGATATAACTACTACTAGCATATAAATACCATCAATTTAATAACTTTCAGTTTCAGTGACGGTTAACAAAATATCCTAAGCAGTTGAGATGGAATTGGATGCTTCTACCCATCCGAACCCTGCGATCCAAAGGGGCCCAACTCTCTATTTCGTAGTCAGACAATATTTATTTCCTCATCTTCCTTTCACATACATATGGCAGCGGAATGTGAGAAAATTAAGAATGTGTGTTACAAATTACAACATTATTCAGAACCTTCTGAGGTTGTAGTTGAATTTGTCTCTGGCAAAATGGAAGGTGTCTGGCTTTCTCTATAAATGTCTAGAGCACATCCTTCAGTAGTTTTAGGGATAGAGCAAGACTTATTTTCACACAAAAAAAATTTATTGATGGCTTGGCTAAATCTTCTAGTAATTTAAACCTCCCACATTTTAGTAATTATGTCTTACTTGAAAAACAATGCTTTAAATGATGGAAAATAATGTTTTCTAAAATAGAGCAAGTTTCCTGACATCAAAACCTTTAAAAATAAATTCTAGAGGGTTCAGAAAATACTTCTAATCCTCTCATCCATAGCACAGCTTGCCACACATTTAAATATTTCGACACTCATACCCTTTTCTGCCAACAGATAAGAAACCTGTAGTATTTGTATCTGTCAAGTTTATATTTAACTTTCCTTTTTAAACAAAATGCTTACATCCTTTTATGTAAATTTTAAGGTTTTAATGTGAGGGATCAGAGTTAAGGAGAAAACTGAACTCTGAAAGGATGAATAATTGTCACTTAATGGAAAGGAGGATTGCTCTTTCCCCATGAAAATGTATGTTGAACCAAAACCACAAACCTGTTGAATTTGAAAGCAGATTTTTGATCAATAATTTATATGCCTGGGTTTGGTGGGATCATCTGAAGATTCCTGAAAGACATATTTTGTTTCTTTGGAATAGAGATATTAAAAAGAACACAAACACTTGCAATGGAAATCTTGTTAAGATTTGCCTTATAATTTGGAGGAGGAAAGTTAGGTTTCTACAACCTTCTGTTATACAAGATGTTTCATCTCAACAGAATTATATTTCCTGTCAAAAACCTGTTTCACTGTCTCCTAACCAGTTCATGTGACTCAGTTATCAATAGTAGAAGTCTGAGACCTTTTATTTTATTTATCTTTATATTTTTACTTGAAGGCAAAGATTAACTTTTGAGAATATCAGCTGTATAAACTCTGAAGTGACTGCATATTCATTGCAGCTGAAGAAGGATGGTTAGAAGTTTGATCAACAATTTAGGTCATAGAGGTGTTAAAATTCCCACAAATCTCAGAGAAACAAGATAGCAGTAAAAATCTTCTTGAGATCTGAAGTCTACAGTTTAATTTAAACTTTCAGTGTGTAACTCAGCCAGAAGAAACCATAAAATGATAATCCTTTAAAAATCTAAAATAAAATTTAAAAACCCAAACAACCAAAACAGCTACCCAAACAAAACAAACCAAAAAACCCCCCCAAAACCCCAAACCAAAACCAAACCCCAAAAAATCCCAAACAAACAAGCAAACAATCAAATTTAATCAGATTTTTCTTTCGTTCTTTGGCTTCCTTTTAGTAAGACACACACTCTTGAAACTTTCTTCTGACTCTCTACAGTAATACAGTAATGCTTTGCACTTGCCCTTTTTTTTCATACACAGGTATAAAATGCTTTACAAAGACAAGGAATCCTGAGTGGCTTCCCTCTACAAGGAATGCACTGAAGTTAACTATGCTACATTTCAGTCTTCTCACAGAATGAGATGAAAATCTGCATGTAACCATTTCCCACGTGTTATTTGTGTTTCCAGCCTGTTACATGATTGTTTGTAGGAAAGATTGCCTAGTGCTGTTCCATTGCATGTCCCCAGGCCCTGCAGAAATGGAAGGGCTATTTCTCAGTGGAGTTCTGGGGTTAAATATTTTAATACAGCAGAAATAAAATTAAGGGAAAATAGCCAGGCACAGGAAAAAACCCATGATGTTTGAGGAAAAAAAAAGATGACATTTTGCAGTACTTTTTCAGCTCTTTTCCTAGGACCATCTTCATCTTTCAAATAATTTCATTATTTATATCTCAAGATGAACTCATACATGAAGCAGAAGGAAAAATCTGTCTGTTTCCAGTTATTATTACAATTTCTTTGGTTCTTTTTAAAATTAATAATGTTGCTAGTCAGTACTAGCATATATATATATATACATATGTCTGGAAATACTACAGTGCAACCAAGACGATATAGGTTTTTTCATAAAGCATGTAATATCAAAGTACTCTTATAGAAAATTTTCAGAGAAATTTTAGAAAAAAAAATCAAGTAATTTAAATTTTATAGTGATACATCCTCAAGGCTAAGAATGCCCCATTCCCCTTTTTTTTATCCTATAGGAATTTGAAGGGAAAATAAAAGTGTCCTTTTAGCACCACTTGATAAGTATCAAACCTCTTACTAAACTACTGCTCAGTTTGATAATCTAAAGATGTGATGAAGTAAAAACCTTAACACTTACTTTCAGAAGTACTCTAAATTTTAGAATTTAAAAAAAAATTATTTATTAGCATAACCCCACATAAACAGCTTTTCCCAAAAATTTTCTTTTTTTGCTTCATTAAGATGGAATTATTTTAATTTTAAGTAATGCAGCAATTGCTTTTTATGGCTATACAGAGTTTGACTATTAATTAAGCCCAATTGTCTGATGGAATATTTTCAGAAATAAGAACAATCATGTAATTTTGGAAAAAAGTATTTTGATGTGTTTTTTGTTGTGTTTGGTTTTCATTTTTTTCCTACAACAAAAAAGAAAAGTTTTTTTTTCAATTATTCAGTGAAAATGTATCTTTCACAGAGAAACAATACATAATCCGTTCTTCCCCCATTCTCACCTCTTTTTTCTGTATCACATTAGTTTTTAGTACAGTTTGATTTCTACATGACACCAGTGGTTCATGTATTCCTAAGACAGGGGTGATTACATTGTTTACATGTTGCTATCTTTGATGACATTTATCTCAGGAGCAATCTTTTTGGTGATAATTGAACTTTTGGATGCTTGAAACATCTTTAAACACAGCATGGCATTCTTCTGTTAAGGACCTTCTCTTACGGTACAGCATTGCAGTTCTGGAGGCTCTGATTCTGCGTCAACATAGACACACCCGTTTACCTTTGATATGCAGCCCTTTCTTTGTTACTGAACTACCAGACTGAAAAGAATAGTGGCAGCACCTTGCAATCGCACAGCTAGCAGCACTGAACAATTTAATTACAATTCTTTAAAAGAATTCTAGTCATCATAAAACTCTATGGCATTAAACTGGATGTAATTGTACCATTTTAATGCTGAAGCATGGCCAAATGCAGTCACTTTTTATGTATGTTTAAAGACCGGAATATATATATATGTCTAGATTTCTGTATATATGTGTGTGTGTAGACATAAATATACAAACAAAAAGATTTCACTAGTTTAGGAACCCCAATTTTTTTTCCAGCACAAACTGCCAGCATTTCATTCTTCCTCAGCACACATAATTGCCAATTGATTCCACTCTAAAGCCTAGAAAATAACCAGTCTATTCCTTTAACTACAAGTTTAAAGAGGATTTTTTTCCCTCTTGTCAATACTTTATCCAGTGCTGTATTGCTTCACCCTGAAGTACATCATGCATAGAGAGATTGACTATTTTGGGTACAGACACCTGTGCTGTCCATACACAGCTAAATGTCTAGAAGAGAATGCATGAGCATTTTTAACTCTTTTTTTTTCCTTTTCTTTTTTCTGTAGTATTAAGTTCACTCAACAGCCATGGACTTTGCACACTTTGCACACTTTTTGGCACACTTTGGAATCAAAAAGCAATATGCTGGAGCTCCATTCTGTCGAACTTCCTCTACTATATGAGTCCATCAGCTGTGCAGCTGGCAGCTACCTGCTAAAAGCCATGATGCAGAAATCTCACAGAGGGAAAGGAGCAGGTTAAATGGCTTATTCAAAACAGGACTGCAAACATTTAACATGCTAAATATTCTATGAGTTTTAGTAGTTACAATTGCTGGTCTTCATTTCTATACTTGAACCAACATTTTAAGGATCAAATTCCAGAGAAACATAAAAAAAAAAAAATACAAATTTTACCAAAGGATGGATTCAGAATTGGTGGAAATTCTGAATTGTTTTACCCAAATCATTATTGATCCCTAAATTCAGTTTTCAGTTAGGGAAGTACTGCTTGCCTCTCCCCTTCCAAGTTCAGTATTTGTCCTAGTACATTTAACAAAAACTTAATGCAATAAACTATTTGTCTGACTTTTGTATCTTTGAAACATTCCCTTCTCTTTCTTGTCCCCTACCCCACAAATTTGATGGGACTCTCAAAAACTGAAGCCAGAAAAGATACTAATTTGTTCAGACATAACCATTACAAGCTTCAAACATAGCTTATAAATTGCATATAATTTGAAAGCTTTACTGGGATGATATGCACCTGCAAATTGTTAACTAACACCCACAGACACATTTTATGGCTCATGCTCTGGTCTTTTAACAATCCACACTGCAGGCAGCTGGAAGAGTCTAAGAATGGTGAATGCTTGAAATTTGTCCTAAGTGGTGTTGACATTACGCTGACTGAAAGATGCAACAGTTCCCCTTCTCCTTAAAAAGCTGCCTTTTGGTTTTTTTATTCTGTTTTTTGGTGCTTTTTTTTGTTTATTTTTTTAAGGAGTAGTGCCTTGTATCTGATCCAACAGAAAAACAAAAACAGATAAAGCAATATCTCTGGGACTGCAAATTGTAGCCAACAATACAGCTGCAAAGCTATAAAACAGCCCCAGAAGGACTGATGATTATTATTACCTGGCATCCTTCCAGACTTAATACCCTCCTCCTCACTGAAAAAAAGAAAAGCTAAAACGTGTTATGCCATTGTTTCTTTTTTGGAAAACTCCAATTGTTTCTTTTTGGAAAACTCCAGTGTATCTGGATGAATGGAAAGACTGAAGCTATGGGGTTTTTTGGGTAGGTAACCACAATCTTCTTCTATAACAATAATAAGACTGAACTACATCAGAATTTTATATTCATTTACATGATAAGACTAAACAAAAAATCGTTCTGAGTTCTACTGGCAAGAAACCTAAAAAAACCATCAGTCACTTATTTGCACATAAAATTTGACTGCTTTAGGGTGATAAATGTCTATTAGTATGTTCCCATAGAAGTAGTCTATTAGAAGTATGGATTCCCAGATTTTTACATGTCATATCTAAAATGTAGCAAATAAATACATACATCATAGATGTGATGATTTTTATTAAACTGTATAAAACCAGTAGCAGATCTGACTGCAAAACTCCTACAGATTTTGTTTTTCATATCTGTTAAACATACATTAATTAATTAATTTGTTAATTTGGACATAGTCATTCCATATGTATATCTGCAAACAAAAAATATCATAGAAAAGTTTTACTGAACTTAGTAAAACTAACTCACCTTGTCTTCAAACAATGAAATAGGAATACCTTATTTTTTTCCTGAGAAGTTTAGAACTTAAGAGTTTTTTAGAAACCTGTAAACAGATATCTAGAATTTGAAAGATAAATATATCACTTTTATTGCATGTGATAATTTTAAAGATGCTACAAAATGTTGCAATTATTTCAAGCAAATACATTTTTCTACATGAGAAATATTTTTTTCTCATAAGAAGATGACTCAGAAAAATGATATGTTGAATAGATGACAACCACTTGAAAATCCAAGAAGAGAAGTTCTGTGTGCATCCTCCAGAACCATCTGAGACAGAGCAGAGAAAAAAGCAGGAAGCGAGACAGAGCAGATGACAGCCCATTTGACCTGGATAAAAGTTGTAATGTTTCTGCCTTTTAAGGTATATTCTGTGACAAGGGTCTGAGTGTGTCTAACATGGAAAACTTTGGCCTTCCCAACATTTTACACTCGCACCACTGAGAACCTCTTGTGCCACTAGTACTTCCAGATGAGAGTGAAGTAGTAACCTTCTGTGACTTTTGTTTGCTTTATTGGTTGGGGATTTTTTTGTAACAGCTCTGGAACTGGCAGTAGCAGAAGGTTTGCTTTAGTTCCAACTTGCTTTAAATGCTCTCTCAGTTTGGTACGTGGTAAGGCATAGTTTTGTAGCTTAAACACACTTGGCAAATCCTTGCTTATCTCTTCAAATTGCCCCCCGCCCACTGCATGCGAAACTAACCAATGCCAAGCAAATATTTCCAACTGTCTTCATACTGGGCCAGAGGTCATCCCAATAGGAAAACAGGGGCTTCAGATGGTATTTCCTTTACGCCAGCTAATTGCAACCATATGCTTTTTGTGACAGAAAGGGAGGTATGTAAGTATCAGACCCATTAGCCAGGTTAATTGCTTCTTCCACAGCTGATACTCTCTGTGTAGCTTTTTTCCTGCAGTTTAGCGTAGTCTGTGCTGCCTGGTTTTAATTATTTTGTTGTTGCTTCTGCCCTGTTTTTTGTTTATTGCCAGCAGTGATTTGTAAGCTGTGATGTGGGGATTCAGCTTTTTATGGCTGAAAGTGAGAATAGTTTTCTTCTACCAAATCTTGCAGGGCTTTTTCTTGGCTTTTTCCTGCTGTTTCGTTTGTTAGGATGGATGATTCGGAGCATAAACAGCAGAGAAGCCAGGATGATCATAGGAAAGACATAACATGTATGCATCCAATTGGGATGATGAGGAAGAATTTCACAATTCATCACTAGCATTCCCCTTGGCCCACTCAGTGAAGGAAATCTAGTGATCCAGATGATAGCTTTGGTGTAGTTGATGTGCACATCAAGGAAATATGGCATTACAGAAAATGAAAATTATGTCTGTAAAACCCATATTGAATATCAGCTTCAGTGTGTTCTGAATCTGCCCGTTTTATTCCTGCTTTTTCTGAAGACACTTCCAGGCTTTGGAGAGGTAAGGACTTCCCATTTTCCAAACTATGAATGCCAGGGAGGACCCACAGGATCAAGGGCAGCAGGATTTGCTCCACACCAGTAGCCTCATGCATGTGAAGCAATATCCACATTCTTCATCTTGCCTTTTGCCACCTGTACTCAGCATGTTGTCACGCAGTCATTAACTTAGCTAACATGAGCCAAACAAAAACCTCTAGAATAAATGAGTTGCCATAAGAGAACAATTAAAAAGTCACCTGTTGTGAAATAAACATATCTAATCTAACACGGGTAAAGAGACCACCCAAGATTAGCCCAAACTTCTGTTTTTCTTTCCCCCTCCTCTCCACAAGCCTGTTACTTGCAATACAGGTGCATTTATATGAATGACCTATTCTGAAGGGCTGGAATGATGATCTCATCTCAACAGATTCGACTGTCTGGATATTACACAAGATGATAAACAGTGATTAGTTAACAAACACATTTTTTAGCAAATTGAAAAGCAGGAGCAGATAGCAATGTATTTGTGTTTTAAAATATGTCTTTATTTTAAAACCTACCCATAGACATTAAAATGTGAAACACGATTTCTCAAACCAATGTGCACAAAATTATCTTTATCCAGGTATGTAAAATCAGCACAATCTTGTGAAAGAGACTTCTGAAATTATCTTAATCAAAGTAGATAAGCCCAGCACAATTTTGTGATAGAGATTTCAGGATCAAGCCTCTGAAAACACAAGTCAATGGCAAAATTTAGTATCAGGAATAGAAAAATTTCAGTAATAAATAATTTTTGGAAGCTATCATGGTTGTAGTAATGTCAAATGAAATTAATTTTGTTGAAATTTAACCCTTAAACAAAAACCTATTATACATTGGAAGTCTATAAAGACATATTAGCATAAAATTACAAGTTGGTTTCTTCTCTTTTTTTCCCCTCTAAAATTCGTGTACTTTGTGTGCCTTCACACATGTATGGTCTTCCACATGGAAATAAAAATTATTTTAGTGATCCAATGCATCGTTTCTGAATATAAAATGTTGGCCAAATTTATTTTCTTGTCTAGAACTTTTGTTGACAGCTCATCATAAAGACTGTCCTGCTGTCCTTAAATGCTGGGCAATTTGTTAGCTAGAGGTAGTTGCAAAAATCAAGTTAATCCCTCCACATTTCCATATATATTTCACTGAGTTACATCTTTATATACTATGCAACAACAAATATTTTCTAGACAGATTTGCTATCACGACTTATTCCTGGGTTTGTTCCTGGGTTTGTTCCTGACTTTCCACCAGAAATGCCTGCTTTTAGATGATTCTTCCTTTTCTAGTTTCAACACTTGAAGTAAAAATTCTTATCTAAGGTAATTTATATGGAGTGAAAAAAAACCCCAACAAAACAACAAATCCCCCTTCATTTACTTCTAAGAATAGCATTGGGGTAAACTATGTGTTCTTACAAGTCTGATTAACTTCCCTCCCCTTACACCACTCACACCACAATTTTTAAATAAGCACAGTAATTAGAAAATTATGATCTTTGCTATGCAATATTCTTGTATCTTTGTCATTAGTGATAAGGATCTATCATTGGGCAAAATGATTATCTCTTTTAGACTGAGATGGGAGTTTATAGCGAATATGTCAGAGACCTAACTCACTAAATTTAGATGCTTAAATTAGAGCTAAATTTATTTTAGCTTAGCAATTTTAATATTTTCAAGATGTCTGTCATTCACTCTGGGGATGAGCAAGAGTTTCCTAAATTTTCATGAAGTGTGGCATATGGAACGATAGGAAAAAGCTTTCTTTCCTGTGCTGATGTAGTGTGGAGGGAAAATCTATTTTCTTCATACACAGTTGGGACAAGAGCCACTCAGTACTATAGTGGGAGACTGAGGCCAGTACAAGTGGGAAAGAACCTGAGACGAAAGACCAAAATGATGAATGGAGGAAATGTCAGGTTGTCTTTTCAAGAAGTGGGACTCAGGGAGAAAACCTGCACATTCATAAACAGTAAATTGAAATGAAATGACTACTCAAAGGGAGACTGCACCTCTCCAGGCATATTGATCCAAGAACCAGTGAAGTCAGGATAAGCTGGAAAATGGAGATGGAAAGGCAGTGTTTGGGTGAGTCATCTGAATTCAGAAGCACAGAACAAGAAAGAACAATGGGAAGTGGGTGGACAGTTCCCGCATGGAAGATGGTTGTAGTTCTCATGAAAGGAAATGGAGACTGTCTGCCACTGGGAAGTTCAATAGAGGTGAAGAGAGCTCAGACTGGGAGGTCTGAGCTGGTTTCAAAAAGCCAGTGCAGAGGGGAAAACACAGTGGGGACCATCCAACTTCGTAGAAGTCTGTAGAGGACCCTGAGTATCCCACTGAATAGAGTATTTCCTCAGTAACTGGTAGACTAAGACCAAAATTCTTAAATACATAGAAATTTCAACCTTATTCCAAGCCTCAGTCAAAGAATGTGGTTGAACTGCAGGAAACTCCTGGGTTTAAGAAGAAATTCCATTTCAGACTCCAGCTGCCTCAAAAAGTACTCATTGAAAATATTTGTTTGTCGTAGAAAATATGTATCTTTGAGTGGAATTTTAAAGTGTGTAAAAAAAAGTTAAGGTGAAAGAAACATAAACTTTCAGCAACAGAGAAACTAATCATTTTTCTATAGGTTATGAAGCAAATAAATCTCAGGCAGAACCAGAAATGGACTTAGTATTTCAGTCATAGAATATTGTCCTGCAACACTGGATTTCCCTTAACTGCTTGAAACAAATATCAGGACAGTTATGATGTTAATAGATAAGAAAAAAAACCTCTTTCATTGAAGGCAACTTATACAGGTGAACAGTTTAGAAGGTATTAGTTACAAACTCTACAATAAAAAAGTAAACATAAATATTTCCGTTTGTTTGGTATCTATACAAAGAGATTCCTTAGGCATTGTTTTGTCACCTCACTTTTGAGAAGTGAGTTTCTGCATCCACATCTCAGTCAGAGGCTGCAATTTTCAATGGTCCTTGAGTCTGAGAATTTGATGTGACAAAATTTTTACCATAAACTCGGGTGGTGGTAAAACTGCATTTATATTTTCTGTAAATGATGACATAGATGGCAAAATGCTCCTTTCTGACAGCTGACGATCCAGCATAAGATGTTTGCATGACTATTATTTCTTCTCTTGAAAGTCTTTCCTATTGCAAAGTGGTTTTAATTTACTGGATATATTCTGTTTAAATTGAAGTGAGCTGAGGAGAGACCTGCCTTACCACTGGCAAGGTTCACTATCATTTCTGGATAGAGATGAGCCAAACGCAGAACTTCATATCCAAATATTTCCAATATCACAGAGAAAGGATCAAATGTGAACACTATGTTCTAACCCACCACTGTGGCTTTGATCCTGGGTCAAATACAAAATTAGAATGGGCCTTTTATAGCTCCAATTTGGTCACAACCACATTCTGTTTTCATCAGATTGTGCTCCAAGAAGAAAGAAATTGTATGTGAGTTTGCCACTGTTATGTATGAAGACAATCCTGCAACCCAACCTTAATTTTGCCTCAAAGCCAAGCTCTAAACCATACCCCAAATTAATGTAGCTTTGAGTCTGACTCCCTTATTTTACCTGGATCCATTGCTCATAAAAGTATGTTTCTGAATAATTATTTTTGATTTTGGAACACATGAGTTTATATCTAATTGCTAATACTTTTTTCATAAAAATATTGTGAAAAGAATCCCCAAAGCCATGTGTTGGAATGCTATGTAATGCACACACATTAGCGATCCTTCTCACTCATCTGTAAGGTACCTAATTTGAACAGTGACTAAAAGAATAAAAACAAACAAAAAGTCTCCCCCACATCTATTACCCCTTCCCCTAACAAAACTGATAAGAATATAACTTTTCCTCCGCTTTGCTGGGAGACCTCCAAAAGCCAGAAGCAAATGAGGGAGAAGTAGCAACAGAGACCACCAGCAAACAGCAGCCGCAACGTGAAACCACTCATAAGAAGAAAAAGGGCTGCTCCTCCCCAGTGAAAATTTGTGCAAACTTGAAAGCAACCAGCAAACACTCCCAGAAAAGCAAAGATTCAATCCAAAAGTAGTGAATAACTACAGAGAAGATGGAGAAAAATCCAACTTTGTGACAGCAATGATCAAGATGTTTTGTTTAACTGTCCTGAAATTTAGAAGAGGGGGAGAAAAATTAATGTCTTTCAGTTGCACAGAGACACTGCATTGATGAACATGTTAGTATTATTCTGCACTGAGAATACTTTCCATAACCTAGAAGAAACTTGTGCTTGTCAGAGGATTATTTTCGTCATGGTGATAGAATAAAAAGAATGATGACAATACAGTCTAATGAGAAGCATTTACTCAGTAATGTCCCACTATCTGAAGGAAAATTAATAACTAAACCCCAAAATGTTCTTAAACATGATACATTAGCAGCTTACATGTAAGTATTTTTAAGGACGGACTAAAAAGAAGAATCTAGTGCAACTGGTGGAAACCAGGATCAGCTAGAGGAAGGTGGGTTTTCTATGTTTTTATTTTTAAGGGCATACAAATAGTTGGCAGATTCAAGGAACAGTATTAACAGTACCTGCATTACTACTGTCAAAAGCTGAATTTGAACAAAATTAGTTTGAAACTATTTTGGAAAAAAAAAAAAGAGCTTAGGGCTTCATGAAGTTCTGCTAAGCTTTTACAATTAGAGTGAATGTTACATTCTCTCATAAAAAAAAAATCATTTATTTATCATTCTACAGACTGTGGTTTCCCTTTCAGCTGGCCAAAAAAACAAAACAAAAAAAAGGCCCATTGACGAAAAATATTGTATGATTAAGCTTTCTCTGAAAACAGTGCTTTCGAAGGTGTTAAAATATCTTGCGATTGCTTCTGCTAGTAAATTATTTTTTAGATGTGATTTTTATTTTTGGTGGGTGGTGCATCTCATTATTAAAATTCTCAGGCATACTCTTCTTTTAAAATTCAGAAACAATTGTTTTCTCTGGGAAGTTTACACCACAGCATTTGTCACTCATTCTATGCCTCCTTTTCAATTTGGCTTTTGGTGTTGCTACATTTATTCCCATTCTTTGATGCCTTCCGCTATCCAAGTGCTCTCTGAATAGCCGGTTCATACATTTGACTCTGCAGTTTGTTGACAATAAAAATGTAACTCTTCCCATTCATCCAAGAACTGTTTTAATCTTCCCCACTATCCTTTTCATACTTGTCTGAGGAATCTGTCTGCTGTGGCTTGAGCCACACTGGTGCATCCATGCTGCTAAGAAATAAGGGAAGAAACAAGTTCGAGTACTGGATTGTGATGTTTGTTTGTAGCTTATATTCTGACACTGTTCTGGACCTCTCTGGCTCCTCGAGAGGGCCATGAATCAGTACAGGGCAGGAGGCAGTCCTCAGCAGCCCAGCTACAGCCATTTGCCTAGTGTGTCCCCCCTTGCTCAAGGGTGGGCAGCACTGCTCCTGCAGTCTGATAGGACTGCTCAGCCTGCTCCTCAGAGATGCTGATTATGACTAAGTTGAAATGTACCTCAAGACCCTCTTCTCCTACTATGTGCATATTTTTTTTCTCCTGCGTGTCTTTTTATCATCAGGGAAGTAATTATAGCTATAATATACAGAAAATGAGTGTAAGAGGATTACAAAGAGTTCTTTCTCTCTGCTGTTTTCCTTTATTCTTTTCATCTATTTCATCTAATTCCTGTTGTCCTCCAGGCATCTCTGAATTTAGAGGTGTAATTAATGATGAAAATCCTTCCAGTTGTTACATGCATGTGGTCATGCATATACACTTCTGTTCTCTTCAAAGGAAGAACTTTGACACAAATAAGTATTTACACAAAAACACAAAAAAAATTGACCAGCTTTCCTACAGCGTTTTTTTTAAAGGTTTATAATATTTAACAGCAATTCGAATGCATATAACAGAACATACCATACAACAATCTTAAGAATGGGACACAAAATAGCTGGATAAAGTGGCAATCAGAAGAGGAAATGAGCTTTTTCCAAGCAGGAGAAGTGTTACAACCAATGTAGCTCAAGGGCGGATTGCTCACCTACATTGCTTCCTTCAAGACTGTTTTAAGTTTTGGTTTCCTAAAAGGGGGTTTCCTTATGGAAATTCAGAGGAGAGTAAAGTAAAACTAGCCAAGAAGTTTATGAAATTACATGATTTGAATGAATAAAAAATGTACAGTATTTCAACTGGAGGTCAAGTTATGTGAAGACTTATGTTTCTCAGATTAAAAAAACAAATTGAGCGTAATGTATTCCACATGTATGTTTATGAGCATGACTGCATAAAAATTATCTACTGAGCACAAGCATCTTCGTAGAAGAAAGAATTACTTTGATGACAGATTGATACTGCCTATGTTGTGTATTCATTACTAGAATCATACACTCTTAGTTGACATTATTCTGTTCATTTTTCATGTGTTTATCTAATATGCACAATTAAACTCTATGGGATTCTGCACCTGGATACAATGTTACTTGCTCAGATAAGCTGATACAAAAATAATTTCTTATCCCCTCATCCATTAAAATAAGGCACATGGACCAGCTGAGACAGATTGATGAGTGTTTAGCTACAGGGAACCCTGATTTCCTGGGATGCGTCCACTGCGAGAAATGCCTCAAGTTATTTTTTAAGCTGTAGGATCAGCTGCCTGATGGCTTGGCAGGGGGTTTTGGAGTGGCAGGGATGGGCCTTAGAGGTCTCTCTGGCTTTAGGAGCCTTGTGACCCACTGCATGGGGCAGCCACCGCCGTCTTTTGACCTGGAGACCCTGACATCTGTGGACTTGGTAGCCTGTCACAGTAGGCTTTATGAGGCAGATTTATGCTTAAATAATGTGCTGGTGACTACTTTATATTTCCACTTCTCTAATTGGCAGGATTTCTTTCTCATAGTTGGTTGAAAACCAAAATGATAAAAAATTCAAAGCAATTGACATAAACCAACCAAATCTCTTTACCAAGTGCTGCCTAATACATGTCCTGAATATAATATATGAATATGCAGACATGTAACAAAAATTTCATCATTAACCTCTGGAAAATGCTGCTACTGCACCTACTACAAGGATCAGCTGTCAGCTCTCTGCATTTGGAATGAGAATTATTTTGGAAAATGCAATGTGCACAGGAATACACATTTCCTCTTCCTCCAAGGAGGCAAATCCAAATCTAGTGACATCATTCTGATCCTCAGATAGGCATATGTATATAATTTTTTTTCTGAATTCGATGTTAATTGCTTTGTTTTGTATGTGACTGTATGAGTACACGGAGTAAAAATTACAGTATGAAGGGCTTTTGTAACTCCTAGTCCTGAGGCCTCAGATTTTAATAAATATGTGATTGATCTCATCTAATGCACTGGGAATTAATTCCCTCAAAATTCCAGATGTACAGTATGATGATTAGCTTAGTGAAAATATACATACAGAATGGGAAAGAAAAACAATGCCCAAAAGAGTGTACTAAACTAAATCAAGCCTCCAACTCCTTCCAGCCAACTAGTAGGCTCCAAGGAAATTCCAATGTTTTTGCTCCTTATTGCTTAATTATTTATTGTTATTAAAACAGAATTTATAGCTCTTTTATGATGATGTATAGGATTAGTCCATGAAGATTTCAAAAATACAGGTCTGGATCTGTGACTGATATAAATTGCCATTTTTCCTTTAGATGTAGGATAATTCTTCTGGACAGGGTATCCTAGAGAAGCACTGAAGACAGTTGGGTGTTGGAGATGGGAAATTCCTCTGCTCCTTGAATTTTCACCAACAGGACATAGGAGCTGCTGAGTCCAGAGGGAAAGAGACACAGCAGAAGCAGCTCAGAACAGGATACCTGAGTAGGGTGAATCTGAAGGAGATCGGTTGGTATCCTTTAAAGATGTGGAATTTTCTCTTAAATGTAGGAGAAAAGATGTCTTTTCTGGAGCACTTAAAGAACAGACAGACATTTCTTCAGATTTTCTGATATAAGAAACATTTTGTACCCTAATAATGTCTAGCAGCTCTTCACTGCTGAAATCAGTCAGACTTGTGAGTTTGTTGCTTGTTTTTGGATTTTTTTCAAATGATTCCCATAACATTATGATACTGGACCCCTATGCTGAGAATTATAATATTGAAAAATAATCTAAAAAAGTTTTTTGTTACTGAAATCTTCTGTAAATATGAGAAGGGGAAGGGGAGGAGCCATGCACTTCTGTGACTTAAAATATGGGTCTGGAACGGACTCACTGTACAATAAAAACCTGTGGTATGATTGTTTAACATTTTTCTTTATCTCACAAAAATATATATTGGAACTAGGTAACTGTTTATACCTGATAGTCCTGTGAAATCCAGATTGGTGCATTCTGAAATCCTGAACAGCGGAAAAGGGACATTTGTGAAACTTTAAGGGGATCATCAGTGCAAGCTCTTCCTTTTAAATCTTATTTAACAAATGTCTGACCAAAATGACAAATATAATTCTTTATCAAACCGTTTATTATTCTTTGTCACTGTGTTTGGCCAAGTTTTGTTGGTTACTTTAAGGATTTCTTTAGTGTCACTGCTGGCAGTGCCTGAACTCTGAGTATGAGTAAGGGCTAGAACATCTACATGTAGCTTTGCACATTTCTTTTCATTGTTTTTTTATGGTCATGAATTGAGCTCAATTTTTAATATGCGTAAATGTCCACAAACCTTGATGAAAAGTAGTATTTCAAAAGAAGATGTTTTGGTGCAAAATCACAGCAGATTCCATTTGAATTCAAAGATGTTTGCACAGTGATACATTCTGCTCTGGAACTGAAGTTTCAAGAGTTTTAATTTGATTCTGCACTATCATCACTTCTATTTTAGAAAAAATGTGAAGTAATTTGGGAGCTCTTTATTTCCCTTCTCCTCCATCTCTCATTGCAGTCAAAATTCTGAATGTACTATCAATGTCAGGACAGTGGAATACAAGTTCCTCCTATGAAATATTCTGTAGGAATAAATGTAGAAAATTGTCTGTGGCAGCTGAGTAGGAAGGGGCTACCCACTCTCTTACCTGTTTCATCACACTGACATAAGCCTTTAGCTGTAAATGTGTCGATAAAAGTGACTGCTTCCATGGGTTGATATTTTGTGAAGATGGGTTTAGGAACATCAGCTTTATCTCCCTAGCAAAAATAAGCCCCTGAATGGATTTTACCAATCTCTTATCTGGCAGGAAAAATTGTGGAAAGCTAATGGTTAAACTGATAAGTGCTCCTCGACAAACAGATTTAGGTAAATACCAAGTGAATATTAAGTGCTTTTGAAAGTCCTGCTTTAACCATTTGAGGTTTTAACCATTCAGATTAGCCAGCAGTGTTGAGGTGAACACTTAGTATCTCTGAGATCCAGTCCTCTATCCTCACACAAGAGAGCTGAGTCCAAAATAATGACTGCAGAAGTATTTCATAATGGATAGCAATTACAATATAACTGGAAAAAAATATTAAAGAAGAAAAGTTTTTGTGAAGGTATTTTATCTTTCAAATAATTGCTGATTTGCAACCAGCTTTATTTGCTAAAGTGATCATATGTGTCACAAACTGGTTTTGTTTTTTCTCATAAAAATAAAGCCATATCTTTCATGAAGTCCCTGGAAAAAGAGAGCAGAACTTTGAGTACTCAATATCTGCAGTGTTAATCTTTTCCTTCTCCTATATGGCAGTCTCAATAAATGATTTTGTCACAGGCATGAAATAAAATACGGTTCAACATGAAATTGTTTTGCAGAAAAAATTTGTAAATAACAGTGACTCATCTGTTATTCTATGCTAGTTTCAGAAAGACTTCTTAAAATTTACCTGTACCCGAGGTTTTAAAGTTTTAGTGAATCTAGCTGGTCATAACTCGATGGGTCATTGGTTTGATTAATTCCAGCCTTGCAATACCTTTTGTTCTCATTTTTCTTTCTGTCAGTGTAATTATTAGTTACATTATAGATGAGCATGAGTGGTTATGTCAACATATTTCAGGTTGTAATGAGGAAAATATATAGGGGCATAATAAAGATAATGTGACTTCAGCTATACTTTGTGAGCATGTTTCTTGATTTATGCTGTTTTTAAAACCACAGTGATAACATTCTTGGAAGCAAACATAGTGAGGTCTTGTTATGCTCAATGTCACTCTGAAGACATATTTCAGTTGGCCACAGCCTATGGCTGCAGCTGTCTTTACTTCATTACACCACTTCTAGCACCTGCATCTTTAGGAAATAACTAAGATTTTCAGCTGACATCTTCTAGGCATTTATTTATGATGCAACTGAAAATTATTCAGTCTGTATGCTAGAGGGGAGTGTTCTTTCATTAAGGGCAGCAACTGATGAGAAGAAAATGTGTCCTAATAATGAAAAACACTAACTGGTATCACCCTACACAGGAGAAAAATTGAGGTTAAACTAATGTTAATCTAACAAGCAAAAAAAATTAATTTCTGATATTTCTATGACCATTTTAGTTTATTCTTAACTTTCTATTTTTGGAGATTTTTAGAAGTGTCCAACATAATGAGCTATTATATATCACACTGCTGTTTGTATTTAAACACAAGATAATAAGTTAGAGATAATGGCACTGTCATACTTTGATTAAAGGTCTGATTTCTTTTATTGTCTGAATTCTTACAAGAAATATACTTTTTTGACCTTTCATAAATATAGCATTATGAAAGACTCCTCACGTTTTTCAAAAGTGTATTCCCAGCTTTAGAAACATGAATAGACCTACTGCTATCTGCATCATGATTAAAATCAACCAAAGTGTAAGAGGTATTTGGGAGGGAGGTGCCTGGAGATTAGAGTGCTCTACTGACTTTGTAGATATGGTGAAATAAGACCCAACAGGGAACTAAGCTCTATTATATTTAACATTTTATAAATATTGTCGTAACTTTAGCATGCATTCTAATTCACTTTAGTTTTTCACACTTTAATAAAATACATGGTCATAAAAAAAACAGATTAGCAGGATTTCTCTACTCTGGACTACTACAGCACAAGGTAATTTGCCCTCTATTAATTTATTCTTCTCAAGGATGACCCTAGTTACAGGTTTTTCATAATCAATCTACTATTACCTGGAAAACTATTACAAGGTTATTCTAACGAAGAACAGGGTGTAACCTCTGATCTATTAGAAGAGATAACTTTGTCACACTATCTTCAGCTGTGGAGTGTTAATGTCTGTATTTCAACAACTTTAATTGTTCTTTCTTAGATTCAGAAATTGTTTCCCATTAAACTCCATCGCTGGATTTTATGTAAAAAGCAGTCAGTGTCATAAATGCGACAGACCCTTCACATGTGGACTTAGGAGAAGATGTAAGTAAAACTTAAGATGCAAAAAAATTAGAATAAAAATTACAAATGACTGTAGCAGGACTACTTGCCTAAGCAGGGATATAGAAGCTCAAAATTGATTGTTTATAAGTTATTAGTGATAAGATTAAGCAAGAACAGTCTTCTGTTCTTAGTGCTGAAGAATGCTGAGACCAGCTTGAGCAAAGTATCAAACCTACCACGGGGACATGCAAGACAGATTCTCCCTGAGGTTGGGAGCAGCCCAGGCTGTGCAGATACTGATACAGAAGAGTCAGAGGTGCTGAGGAGAGCAAACCAAAGAGCTGGTAACACTTTTTTCAGCACAAAGCTGAAACACACTTTGCAAAACAAATTTTTTTAAGTAGGCCTGACAACACACAATCTAAAAAATGCATATGACTGACATCTTATACTACAAAAATCCTGTCCTACTTTTGCCCAGCAAAGATTTGTAGTGTATGTCCCTAAGGTGTGTGAAGATTCTTCCCTCAAATTTACTCCCCGAGGCTGAGTGAAAGAGATTTGCCTACAGTCATTGGTATGAGTGAGGAGTATTAATCTCTATTTAATAATTGTTTTCCTAGTTTTAATATATTTGCTTTAACATAATTGCTTCAATACTACTTCAAAAATTAGTGCACTACACTTGAAGTTATAGCTATTCGTATGGTGTAGTAAATATTTCTGATTAAGCTGAATTTACTTCCTACTCATTATCACTATTGCAATCAATTTAAATAAATAAATCATTTTATTTATATAAATTTTTTTTGGTTGGTCATCCTTGATCCTGAATGACAGAGTTGTAAAAAGGTTCAATTACACCTGTATAATCCTGTAGACATAAATCACTGACAAAATCTGGGGCCAGGATTGGATCCAGCCACACCCAGGCCCCTCTCTGAGGAGTACAGAAAACAAGGGAGTCCTTTCCATTCCTTATGACTTAATGGGAGGGCTCCTCTAATAATCTTTGTCTGAAGCTCCCACTCTGCTCATGACTGTGACAACCTAAATTATTAAAAAATCGAAATTGTATTTATTGTGTAAATTGAAAACAGCATGTGATACCTTTCTTTGTTAAAATAAATCCACTGAACCATCGGGGGAAAAAAAAAAAAAAAGATAAAATTGTTTGATAGAAACCTTGAGGAAAATTTTTAAATTTCTGAATTAACAATACATTTCAATTACTTAAGGAAAAAGCCCACATGGCTATGTTGATGCCTTTTAGGCATTAGACCTTGCTGAAACAAAAGTTCTACTAGAAGACCTTTAGGGATCCTTTCTAACCAATATTTTTAGGATTCCATGAGAATAACATGTTTATAAGTAGCTGCATAAAGTATCAAAATATAAGAGAATTCCAGATTAAAACTGAAGACAAATATAATAAATGTGTAGAAATGCCTTTTCAAAAGCTTGAAATCTATTCCAGATTCCCCATGTATACTAGCAATATATTTGAGTCATATAGACATTCCCAAAAGGAAATTTATCCTTGAAAATAATTTATATCTATTACAGTATCTTTGTGATGATACAGATTTTCTGTGTATTTAGCTTTGTTATCTCCAATATTGCATTGCAAAAGCCACAGGTAATCTTTTGCCATTTCATAAACAATTATAAGCTATAATTATTGCTCAGTATTGTGCAGTGATTTTTGGGCATATGTTTCCTGAAGGGCAAGCAGGTGTGGTATTTGTCTCTGCTACAGGAACTGGGCTGTATGAAAATGGAAGTATCATATATCATTCAACCAGAACACATGTGGTGTATTGATTAATGGCTTCTGTGAGTTTCAGCAGAAAACTGCAGCTGAATGGAGGTTGGAAACAATTTTCTAAAAAGTGCACAAACAAGGAGGAAGGAGATACCTGCATTTCTTATGCTACTTTATTTGTTGCTGAAATTACTAAAAATGAAGGAATGATTTTATAAGCACAGTTATAAGAATAAAGCAGTAGGAAGGTCTGTATTACAGTATGTCATGGATTGTGAAAATGATGCAGCAATTGGTGTAGCAATCTAGAAAATTAAAGGATTGTTTTTGCGAGGGCAGACTATGGATTTTGATAAGCAATAGACTGAATCTTTACTGCTGAAATTTGGAGAACACTTTGACTTTTTAAATAGTCCTATATTGAAGGTTTAAATTCTATGTCAAAACCCAGTCTTCTAAATGGTTTCTTTTTAAATAATTACAAAATATTTAAAGTTCCTTTGACTAATGACCCTACTACCCATTCTACTTTAACCTTTTACTTTTGTTTCATTAATTTCGAAGTGAAGGTTTATCTTGGTTAAGGAGGCAATTTATTTCTTTTCCCTCTGTTATCCTTAAAATAGTCATATCACGTTGCATGAAATTTCTCAAACCCAGTGTCTAACCTGGTAAAGAATTTCATACTAATGTCTAACCTAACCCTCTTTCAGGTTAAAGCTTTGTTTTATCATAGCATGCCCCTGTAAATTGTCCTTCTCTAGCATTCTTTTAGACCCCATTTAGGTACTGAAATGCTGCACTAAGGTCTTGTCAGAGCTACAACACCTCAGCTCCCTCAGCGTGTCCTCATATAGAAGAGGTACTCCAGCCCTCTAATCATCTTTTTTTGTGCTGTGGGCCCCAGAGCTGGTTGGAATACCCCAAATTCAGTTTCATAAAAGCAGAGTAGAGGTGCAAATCTCAGAACTTAATTAGGAAGCCAAGTTTAGATGTTTTATGTTGTGGCAGATGTCTCTCCCTCTCCAGCCACTATAATGAGAGTCTTGAAAAATTAATCTAGTCTATAGAAGTTATCTTTCTTAGTTATGTTCTCTCATTTCCTTTACAGTAGTAGATGGTGAAAACCTCTTTACCTGAGTAAGATGAACAAAAGTAGAACTGTAGATATTCCCTCAAAGATAACACAACTTTAAAAGCTTGAAATCAGTGGATAAGGTAATGTAGATCATATGTACATTCTTTAAACAGATTTTTTGTCCTTCTCCTAAGCCCTAGTTGAATGAGAATAATTTGAAGCATTTTAGCAAACTTACTTTGACATTAGTTTTGTAATTATTTTTTGGAAGTACAGTTTTTTTGTAATATTTTCACGGTAGTAACAAGAAGGAAGAGAAACATCAAGTGATCGCTGTAGATTATGATTACTTCTTGAAATGTGGAAATGCTTTGTCAAATATTTGGAGATTTAAATGCATAGAGGTTAGAGAATAAGAGAAAGTACAGTCATGCTGCTAAAAAGGATCTATCGGTTATAAGAAATCACAAGATGGAAATGATCAACAAAATTTGTTTACTGTAGAGATTATATACACAAAAGGCAAACGTCATAATGAAGCACATAAACATTGTACGCACTGTTTAAGTGACATATGAAGTAGTTAAATTCTGTTTGGCTTTGGTTAGGCCTCAGATGCAATATTATGACCAGCTTTGGGCTTCATTCTTCAAGAGGAGTACAAATCAATTGGATTGGGTCCAAAAGAAAATAACAAGAATGGTTACAGGTCTAGAAAACATAACTTCTGAAGAAAAAATGAAGGAATTAGGCTTGTTTAGTCTAGAGCTAAGGAGACTGAAGGCAGCTATGACAGCAGGATACAGAAAGGTAAAAATAGGAGATAGGAATAAGCAGTTTTCCATGGCCAGCATGAATAACAGTAACGTAAAACAGAATTCAGTGAAGTCTAAATATTATTAAAAGTTTTCTAGCAGCAAGGCTATTTGAGCTCTGTAATAGCCTGTGAAATAAGAGTCTTAATGACTCCTTTTGTGGAAGCAAATAATAAAAACACTTTGTGGAATAATTCAGGTACACTATATCTTTGAGTCCAGAAATGAATTGCATAACTCCTTGTGATCCCATCCAGCTTCATTGTTTATGATTTTATGATTATTCATTTTGAATTCTTTTTCCAAGTTATGATGTGGAACATGTTCTAAACAACATGTGTATGATTGCGTGCAAAAACCTCATCTGCACACCAGAAAGGAGCACAGACAAACAATGGCAGCTGGGGGAGCCAAGGGCAATCCTGGGGGCCAGCAGATCATCAGAGGTCCATCTCCACAAACCTAGAGGAGTACAAAGGCCTAAAGTCATGTGGTAACACAAATTAAAGACTCAAGGAAGTGAGACAATGTCTGAGTACCTCCCAGAGCTGTCCTCTGAGAGCCTCAGCCCCAGTGACCTGGTAGGAAACCCCTCAGGATGGGTCAATGTCAGACCATCTTCTGGGCTGAGGTAATTGCTGCTTGGGGGATGGGACATATTATGGCATGCAGGGGAAGGGTATTTTGTGTCACATAGGACTTCATATGGGATATTTAAGTGACAAACCAAAGGTGGGAAAATGGATGGTGTGAGGTGATTTGGGGAGATATAAATGTGGGGAAATTGAAGGGTAAGGAGCCAAGAGATGCCAGTCTTACATAAATGATTACTGGTAGGTGTGTTTGTCTTTTCATTTCCTGTGCCTGATCAGTGTAGTTTGTCCTCCCTTTTTATTAATCTCTTTTTAATTCATTTCCTGGGTGAGGCCTCTGTATTTGGTATGAGGGGATTTGGGTACAGAAATTAGTCAGACCATGGGTTGGAGGGTCCATGTACATTGGTTTAGGGACTGGAAAGACTGGACTTAATGAAACCAAATGACAGTGAGAGAGGTGGGACCATGAATGACAGAGGACCCATGTCCCTGAGCTGCCAGGAACTGAAAGAAATCTGTGTGTCTGAGTGCATGATCGCTAGTGAAGATCAAGTTGGACAAGCTAGAGAGTAGGTGAAGTGGCCTGGGAGCTGGAATGTGTTAGTCGCAAAGGTCAAGAGAATGGAAAGGGCTGGCTGTTCATGAATGTGTGAGTCCCAGTTAGCTCTGAGTGTGTGTATATGTGTGTGTGTGTGTGTGTGTGTGTACGTATGTACCTAAGTACACGGTGGTCTGTAACATCAGCTGGTGTGAGGCTGTGGACTCTGGGGTTTAATGGGGAGAAAGGGGTCCAGGGTCTGTGATCCATGTGGCCAGTTATGTATTTATGTATATATGTGGTGTGTATATGTGTATGTCTTCTTTGTGTGCGTGTACCTAGAAAGAAAACATTGACAACCTTGTTGTGTTTTGGAGCTGGGGTCATGGAGATGCAGCATCCTCACCTTCATCAAGTTAGTGCCTTTGACCCCAGACACCAACAATCTAATTTCACTTTACAGAGCTCAAACTGTTCTTCTGTTACTTGGTTATATGTGCTTTCTTGTCTGCTGTACTGATTAAAAACAAATAGATTTTCACTGTGTTAAAGTTTCTAACTGTTTAAGTGAACTCCAGTGCTTCTTCCCTGCCTGGTTATCTCTAGAACATTTGTTTTTGTCATATTCCCTCTTCCAGCTTGACAACAGTGAGCATCTTTAGAGATTCCTGCAAGGATAGTGACATTTCAGACTTCTGAATGACTTCTGTGCCTTCTGCACACACTGTTACACAGTCTCAATTTTATAGGTGCTTTGAGATTGTTGAAGGAATAATAGTCATAGCAGAAAACAGACACCACTGTTTCACAGGAATGATTCTAGAAAAAAAGTTATAGCAGTATGAAAGGAATTAGTAATTCTTTTTATAAATATCATAAGCTTGTCTCATTTTCCTCATAGCTTTTGACCATTTTTTTGTTTTATTGTCCTGAAGAATATTCAAGGTTATCCTCAAGGTGAAAAATTTTGAATCACAAGTCATCCCTTTAATTTTATCTCTTTATCAAAACATAGCGACCACTTGCTCAGAAGTCAGTTTATATGTTACTTTTTTGAACATTTCTTCTATTTTTCTGTATTTGAGAGTTTCTCACACCCAGAAGTTAAGCTAAATGGACCTGCATGAGCACATGAAATGTGGGCGTACCATAGATTTGCAACCCATGGATGTGCAAACCATGAATTTACATACAATGGCTTTCCTCTATGAAGAAACAGTGTATAATATAAATTTGTTCCATAGTTTCATAGTTTTAATGAGAATCTTTAAACCATGCGAACCTTAATTCATTGCAGATGCATACTTTGAAATATAGAAACAATAGTGACTTTTATTTTGCTTGAGTTAAGGATGGTTAGTAGGAGTTTAACTTTTTTTCACTGAAATGTAGTAGATACTCATAATGCTCTACATTTTCAAAGTACTGCATGGTAGTCAAATCCAAAATTATCTCAGTACAAAAACAGTTGGAGACACTCCTCTCACTGCCTTTGCCCTAAAAGGTTTACTTATATTTTCCCATTATAAACACTTTTCTGAAGACTAAATACTTTGAAATGGAAGAAATGCCTGACTTTACACCAGGCATAATTTTCCTGTGCTTTGAAGATATAAAGTGCTGCATTGTGTGCCTTCTTATTTATAGTTCATCTGAGATGTTCGCTTCAAATCCCCTCTGCCCCTTCCCTTACAGTCGCTTCACTTCAACCTCACTTTAGCTGCCACCCATATATCCCTTCCTCTTATCTTATCCCTCTTCCACTACTTCCACCACCCGCTTTGTCCCTTGCCTCATCTTCAATATCATCAGTCAACAAAGAAAAAGCCAGGAAAATTAAAGGGACTAATAAGACAGCTGCAAAATATTTATGAACTTTCTGTCTTTTATGTTATATCTCTTGAGTCTCAACCTTTTATTTGTTTTGTCTATTTATAAACTGGGGAAAAGACTTCTCTTTATTCTTTGTTGGCAAGTTTGGTGACATGGCCCCTCAACTGCAATGTGTAAGCTTTTCTGTAACACAGGCTGTGACAGTATAGATGTTTTGACAGACATTAAAAGCAATGTTGCATTTTAATTGACTATAGTTCTTGCTTTGTCTAAAGGAGACATAGATATTAAAGGATTTATGAACTCAGTGCTGTAGCTATGTTTTGTTCTTCTTGCTTACTTTGCCTTACTGGAGTTGGTTGTTTACTTCATCAGGCTTTGTAACAGGCCTGGCAAGTCTATAATATAGACAAAGTTGTGTGCTGAGCTGTAATGGAGCTGTTTCATTGCATTTTCTGCTGTCAGTTCACACTTCATAGATAGTCATTACTGTGACATTCATCACGTCACCTTGGTATCATCCTAGTCTGCTGAAGATGTTGCTGACACTTTCACAGAGTGTATAGAAAGGTGAGAATCTGTGAAAAATGGAGATGTCAATTTCTATCTCCATGCTCACTCTAGGTCACCTAGTACAACCCTAAGTGTCAATATAAAGGCCTGAAGCAGTCTGTGTATCTGTAGTGTTTGGGATCAAAAAACAGGAGTTATTCTAGGAACTTTACAGGGATTTTGAATGGATAAATAACTTTAAAATTAATTTACTATGAATTACTATTTTACTGCATAAAATGGTGGTATTTGTTGTTTTAGTGTTGGATATTGAGCCCTGACACTAATTTTCTGTAGAGATGGTCTGTGTAGCTGTGGTCTTATGAGGAGGAGGCGGAAGATGGGAAATTCTAGATGACTTGCAGGCAGTCATTCAGATTAAGACTTCCTCATTCATGAAGATCTGTTTGCCCTGTAATACAGTGTACTGGCAGGCCTACCCAGACAGCATATTGGTATGCCCTCCCCACAGAAATGTGTTCATGCTAACATTCACTAGAAGTTTTTCATTTGAAGGCATCTCTTCTTGCAGATATCTCAATGAAGTGTGCATGTGACTGGCATTATTCATCCAGACCATATCACAGACCAAAATATCTGAACATGACACAAAATCTGTTTCATGTTCCCTCCACCATCAGCTTTTATTGTTTGTGCTGCTGATATGTATGTGCATGTGTACACATCTACACACATACTTACATATGCATATATACACATATATAGATATAAATCAAAAAATAATAGAATTATTTATGTTGGAAAAGACTTCTAAGATTGAGCCCAACCATTAACCCAGCACTGTCAAGTTCGTCATGAAACCATGTCCCTAAGTGCCACATCTGCCCATCTCTTGAACACTTCCAGGAACAGTGTCTCAACTAACTCCCCAGACTACCTGTTCCAATGCTTCACAGCCCTTTCCATGAAGAAATTCATCCTAATTCCCAAACTAAACCTTCCATGGTGCAACTTTAGGCCATTTACTCATCTTGTCATTGTTTACTTGAGAGAAGAGACTGACTGCCACCTGGCTACACCTTCTTGTCAGGTAGTTGTTACTGAAGTTAGTGAGGCAAATCACATGTTGAAAGTGAGGAATATTCTTACTGAAAATCTTAGTCTTGTGACCCTCACTTACCCAGGATGTACCAGAGAAGTTGTGGATGCTTCATCCCCGGAAGTGTTCAAGGCCGGGCTGGATGGGGCTTTGAGAACCTGGTCTAGTGAGTGACATCTCTGCCCATGGCAGGAGGCGGGTTGGAACTAGATGATCTTTAAGGTCCCTTCCTTAAAGTTTTTTTATGGGTCTATGATTTCTACGGATGCAAAAGAGGAAAATCCTAGAGCTTTTCAAATCAGTGGATTTATTATCATAATGTGTGTGTAGTCAGGATTGAATAAAATGTGTTTTGGATCTTTCAAGGAGGGTTTGTAGGATTAAGACGTGAACTGAAATCTCGGTCCTTACAGGTTTGCATGCTTTCAAACTATCTTGAAGAGAAAGTCAAATGAAAAACCCCTTGTATCTTGCTCACTTCCTAAAAGGTTTAGAGAAACTTTTCACCAAAAAAGGATTTACTTATTTGATTAGAGCTGACAAAGTTCGAACCCAGCTATTCCCGGGTGCTGAACAGATGCCCAAAAAGAGAGGAGCTCTTCCTCTCTCCATATTGGTATAATTAATTAATTTACTGACAGATTGCTCAAGACTGAGATGGTTGCTTACCGCAGTTATGACTCAGATTGATTTTCGCAATACGTGGTTTGTACAATTAAAGCCGTTGTGTAGCTTCAAGTTATAGCCTGTTTGTTTACATAAGAATAAGAACTGTATATATTCCATTCAGTAAACTTATTTGTGAAAGTCTTGGTGGTTTAGCCCTCTAATCCCATAGGAGAAATAAGGATGTAAGAATAGTCTATACCGCTAGATCATATTAAACAGTAGACCACATCATATAAATACCACAAATCTCAATTGAATCTCATTTTTACTTATGTTTTGGTTACTGAATATTTTTGAATCTTTTAAGTACCTTTTATCCTAAATGAGTGCATATATAAGACTTATAAATTGTACTGTTGTGTACATGGATGTCTTGACCCCTGCATGAAACAGACAGAATTTCTTTTTTCCTCTTTCTAGATGGTCTCTATTACTCTCATTACATGTATTATTGTGAAATGAGGAAAAAGGAAAAAAATATATCAAGAAGAAGAATGAAAAATAGTTCAAAAAAAAGCTGAACAAAAACAAAAAAAGAAAAGAGAAAATAGAGAGAAAATACATATCTAAATCCAAGAAAAAGAGTTCTAGGGCAATGAATGCAAATGTTGGTATTAATGCAAGATTTAATCCAGGGCTATTATAAAGTTTTTGAACCTATTTTCATTGGTTTGTACATTTTATGCCCAAAATGAAACTGTATTCCTATTTTTCAATGTTTTGAATTTATTAATTAGAAGTTGATAGTTTTTGCAAATGCACCTCAGTCATTTTGTTGTTTTGTTAAGAAGCTGTTCAAAGTCACTGACTATGATATCAGGATACTAAATAGAGTACAGAGTAAAAACACAAACCAAGAAATAGAGAAGAAAATGTGTGAGAACTGCTCATAGTGCTTGGCAAACAGTGATTCCAGAAAGTCAGAATTTTAACTCTATTAATGTCTTTTGTTCACATCAAGGCTGAAGAGATGTTTTAAGTGCATGGAGAAAAACAATGAGCTGTTTTAAAAGATGTTAAGTGCAGAATCCAGAGGCTATAAAGGACAACATCAAAGTAGGAAGTTACTGCTTCAATAAAGACAGAACAAATGGATGATGATGTATGTGGAAGAAGGAGTTGGCTTCCCGGAAGTGACTGATGGTCTCTAGGCTGCTTAAATGATCTTGGCCACCAAGTAGTTTAAAATATATACTGTAATTATGCTCTCTATATCACCAGAAGATAAGTAATTTTAGAATTGTAAAGGGAATGGACAACTTTTTCAACCTCTTAGGTTATAGAGAACGTTAATTGAAATTCTGCAGCTTCTGAGAAAGTATTCTGTTAGGAAGGACCCTATGAAAGACAGGGTTAATACACCCACTGCTATTTGGGAGAGAGAGAGAGAGGAAGGCAGGCAGAGTAAACAAGCACTTAGAACTTTCTTCAGAATAGGAAACCAGGATTGGGAGAAGTGGAAGTGATGCTTCTTATTGGGTCCTTATAGAAAAGAATAGGAGAGGTAGGAGCTTTATTAAAGCGCTCTTGAGAGGTCTTGAGATGTGCCCAACCTTCATTTATGACAGTAGTGTCTATCTGAAGAAGTCTTCTTTCTTCCGCTGTGACTGAAGTTCAGGAGCAATCATAATGCTCTTAGGAATTTGTCAGGCTGCTACACTGGTTCTAGTGTAATTATCACTGTTTCCCATGCATCCAAAACATTCTTATTGCCTCCAAGAAGGTTCAGGTAAACTTAAAGGGGAGCTACTGCCTCTGTTTAAACAATGAACAAGTTATTTCAAACATAGTGGAAGGTAAGCAAAGAATTAAATTTTGTCTTTGGGTGGATTTTTCATGATCTTTCTAAGTGAATTCATATAAAGAGACATTTATCTTTCCTCATGTATACTCTCACTGATGTTAAGTGCAAGAGGTAGCAAAAGAGAAATAGCAGGTGAGATGGAAGCAGAAAAACTAGAGGAGATGTAAAATCATAGACAAAAAGAGAAAGGATTTTGTAGCCACAAATTTAGTGATGAAGACCAAACCCCACAATTTATAGTTATGTATCTAAACCTAGTCTTGAATTACCTACTTGAATTTTACAATACATTGAGTTTTGGGAAGATCAGTGTTGGCTTACAGGTTTCTGGATGAATACAACAAGGTTTTGTTGTCAAAAACTGGATATTCCTTAAAGGATTTCCTACTCAGGTGAGTGAAGCAACATGATGAAGTTTTCCTTGCATGGGATTATTGCTGGTTAGAAGCTTTCATAATTTAACAGCAAAGAAGAGCTGCTGAGGCAGGGGTGAAGAGGAGAAAAAAAATAAAGAAAAACAAATAAAGATCTCATTACCTTACTGACAGACTGGTTAGCAGAGTATACTGGAAAATAGGTATTCACAGCCATACTAAAACCAAGTATTCCCAGAAAGAGCTTTGACTCTGCTGTGGAAAGGAAATGGATGAAGAATTACTGGATTAGTATTTTCTGGTGACTGAAATAACTCTTGTATCCTGGGTCCAAGTAAATTTTGAAAACAGACTCTTAATAATCTCAAATTATCTGTGTCTAGAAATGCAACACTTTCTTTTTCTTTCTATTTTAAAATATGGTTCTATATACAAATCCAGTGTTTGTATAATTTTACTTTGCAGCCACAGAGACCAGTGTAACACTTTATATTACTAAAATGATAATGACTGGAAAGTTGATAAGTGACTTACGTAACAACTCATTTCACAGTGCAACATATTCAGTGATTTTATGCAATTGATGCATAGTTTTTTGAGAACGCGCTCTAAAAATTATTCCTAAAATGACTCAACCTATCCAATCTATCTGTAAAAAACATCTTTAGCTAGTAGACTAGTTACAAATGTTTGCAAGTTTTCACAGCCTTTTAATAATGTAGAAATTCTACAGAGGAACATGGAATAGAGCACTATAGCAGACTCTGCAACTTATTTCTGTGGATTTTTTCATATTGTTCCTTTAGAATGAACATACTTTTACAAAGCAAATATTCTTAGTTGTTTGTAGAGCCTTGAACTGAAAATATGTTATTCTAACTTCAAATCAATGTAAAATTGTTTTTTATTTATTTTTTAAATCTTTTTTCCTCCCTTTCTTCTTCTCTCCCAAGCCCACTCCCACCCCCCAGTCCTTTATTTCTTCATTCATTTTTCCTAAGTGTTTAAATAAGTGCCAGAGATTTGCTAGACATCACATGGTCTATTGTAAACAATATTTAGAAGACTTTGAAATATTTATATGCTGCTTTTTGGATACTCTTTAATGCCTTGAAAGTGTGTACTTATTTGGTTGCATGTGAAAGAACATACACCACGATCAAATAACTTCTTATTACAAAGAAATTATTTATGGAAATCTAATGCTGTTAATGGAGAAATTCAGCAAAAGGTTATTTTCTGCATTTTTTTCAGCAGACATTGTCTATAAGCCTATCTCTCTGCAAAAAGCACATTGCTTCTCCACGCCTTAGGCAAATATTTATATTCCACTGTAGTACATATTTGACGCTGTTCATGCTAACTTTTACCTTTTTGCCTTGTAAAATGTCAGTGCAACATGTCTTAATAGCTGCTTATGCAATCTAAGGAATTAATGAAAAATATTAACTTACTCTTATTCTGTTCTCTAGAGGAAATATCTTCAGGACTTTTAATTTGCTCCTCCATTTGTCTGTCTTGGTGCCTTAGGTATAGAAGAAAGGCCAGCCTGTCTGTTTTCTTACTACTTCTTGTTTGAATTTGAATTGCTTGGGTGTAGGGGGAGTTCATGCTGCTTCTTTTAAACACTTTCACAATAGTCCTTATTTAGAATTGAACATTTTCAGAAGAGGTGGTATTTTCTTTTCTAACTGTAAAGCAAGCAGTGCATGTAATGCAAATCTGATCTGTTTTCAAACCTTTAGGTTAGAAATTAAATAGTAATCACTACAAATTCAGTCCTCAGACAATGCGAAAACAAGTAATTCAAATTTGCAAGCAATCATATAGAATATGGCATTAAAAAAAATGTGCTGCAAAGACAAGTGATTACAGATCAGATAAAGGTTTTCTGTAATAGAGTATGTCTTTACTTGAATAAAATGAATGACACAGTGTCACATGGTATTCTTGTAAGTAGGTTAGAGAAACATATTACCATAAGGTGATGCAAAACTGGCTGAAGGCCAGTAGGTAGTTATCAATGGCTCATTGTTACACTGGAGGGTGTATAAATTTGAGTCTTCATAGCTGTGTTTTAACTGTTTCTCAGTGATAATGCAATAGAGTATACTTTAAAAAAAATTACAGTGTATGATAGAGGTTAGAGGCATACCAAAAAGGTTAATTAGTTCATCATAAGGAAAGCAAAAGTTGAGAAAATATTTTCTTGAAGTATATAGTTCATGGAGAAAAGAAAAAGTTTCTATGTTTAGTAATGAACAGACACAATGCTTTGAAAATATCTGCAGGATGGAGTGGAACTCGATTTGGATATCAACAGAAAGTTGCTTAGAAGAGTCTTACAGAGAGGAAAGGATAATATGTTTACATATCCATAGCAGGTAAGAAGAAAAATAACGGATTTAAATTACGACAAGGAAGATCTGCGTTAGATACAACAAAGAAGAATTCAAACAGGAAGGCCAAGAAAATATTGGAATATGTTGCCTGTGGAGTCTGCAAAATTTCTACTACCTGGAGATTAGATTAAGATGGCTGAAACCACTCTCTGACATGTCATTTCTTAGTAAGCCTGGTAATTCTGGGAATTATACTGTATAATGATGACATGTACCTATGTTATATTTAGATTACAAAATCAGAAACCTTTATTTTTGTTGTTAATATTTGGAAGAAAGAAGTAAAACTGTATGTTCAATTTTTGACAGGCTCAGTTTCTCAGTTTTCCTTATGTAACTATTGCTGAGGCCCCACACTCTCCCTGCCAGTTTTACGGATCTCAATCTGACAGCTCATCTACAAGAGTTTAGGGTTTAGTTCCAACCCTAACTTAACTTACTGCTTAGTCTCCATTCTGAGGCTGTAAACAAGGGTAGCAATGGATACCAAATGTGACTGTGGTTTTGGTAAACTAGATATTGATTGAGACCAGGGCTTTGTTTAATGTAGGATGAGAAACAGTTAGAAGATAGTAACGTATTTTAGTCACCACCACCATAGGCCAGAACCATAATTGCTGATATTCCAAAAAGCTTTGTTATATTAACAAAGCTTTTGAAATGCCTTGTTCCCTAATTTCTGTTGGTTTCTTTTTTTCTTTTTTTTTTTTTAAATTGCACTGCACAAAATTGCTGTTGTGGTATATTTCATAACTGTTAAATTACAGAAAAATAGAGAAATGCTATCCAATTTAAGAGACCAGAGAGTGCACACAGGTTGAAGGCTACACTTACAAGCAGATATTTAAATTTAACAGGATATGAATATGTGGCGTCTACTTTGGAACAGCAACATTTTCTGTTGGTATTGTTTTGCTTGGTCTTTTTGCTTTAGTATTTTTGTGATAATTCTAAATAAAAGCTCTAAATTTATGTAAAGAAACTGCTAAAAAGTCTATGGCTGGAAGAGTGTCAATTTCAAATTTCTGGTTATAATTTAAAAATATGTATCACAGAAATTGAATATGTTGTTCATAGCTGCCAATATTTTTTCTGCGTACAACTCCAATGACAACCTAGTCTTCTTGAACGACACAAGAAGCTAGTCACATCATGCTTTAATATATTTTACACTAGGAAATTAACCTAATTTTTTATAGTATTTCCTTTTCAGTTGACAGTATATATTGGCATACACATCCTAAGTGAAACAAGGGATTCTAGGAAAAAATATGGAATTAATCTTTTGAGCTTGACCTATGAGGGCTTAGAAATAGTACTACTTGGCAAAAATTCTCCTAACGGCTTTATTTCTGTCAAAATTTATCATTTGTAGAACATGAAGTTTCATGCAGCAGTGGAGACTACTTCCTATTCAGAAGTACATTATTCCACGTCTGGTAATGATGAAATCGTGTATTCTATTTCCCTCTTTTCCAGGTGCAAACGTTGTGAAATTTCTCATACCTGATGATGTCAGAAGATGGATGTAATTGTATAGAATGAGTTTTCTAGCAATGAGAAAAGGAACTGTTTCATCCCTGGTAGATGGAATGTCAAAGCATCGCAGAATCATAGAATGCCTGGGTTGGAAGGGACCTTAAAGACAATCTAGTTCAACCTCCCCTCCTATGGGCAGGGATGTCACTTAATAGATCAGGTTGTTCAAGCCCCCACCAAAACTCGCTTTGAACATTTCCAGGGATGGGGCATCAACTTCTCTAGGCAACTTGTGCCAGTGCTTCATTACCCTCTGAGTAAAAAATTTCTTTCTAACATCTAATCTAAATCTGCCCTCTTTAAGTTTAAAACCATTGCCCCTTGTCCTGTCACAAACTAACTGTGTAAAAAGTCCTCTCCCTCCTTATTCTAAGCCCCCTTAAGGTACTGGAAGGCTGCAATGAGGTGTCCCTGGAGCCTTCTCTTTTCCAGACTGAACAACCCCAGCTCTCTCAGCCTGTCTTCACGGGAGAGCTGCTCCATCCCTCTCATCATCTTGGTAGCCTCCTCTGGACTTGCTCCAACAGCTCCATGTCCTTCCTGTGCTGGAGGCCCCAGAGCTGGATGCAGCACTGCAGGTGGGGTCTCACCAGAGCAGAGCAGAGGGGCTGAATCCCCTCCTTCAACCTGCTGGTCACTTCTCTTTTGATGCAGCCCAAGATGTAGTTGTCCTTCTGGGCTGCAAGTGCATATTTTTGACTGATGTCCCGCTTTTCAGCCACAAGAAACCCAAAGTCCTTTTTCATATGCAGGGCTGTTCTCAGCGACTTCTTCTCATGTCTGTACTCATGTCTAAGATTGCTCTTACCCAAGTGCAACACTTTGAAACTTGGCCTTGTTGAACTTCATGAGGTTCCTGTCTCGTGTCATACATTACTTCTTCTTTTTTTTTTTTTTTTTTAATTCAATAATACTGAGAAACAGGAAATCTAACAGTTTTATGTGTAGCAAATTCTTATAACAAAATGTACGAATTTTCAAGAATAAGTTACTTTAATGGAAGAAAACCTGTAGTGGGTCAAGTTATATTTTTTATTCAGAGGTATGTTGTACCCAGTGTCAGGCCTTAAAGAGAAAAAAGACCAAATAACACCACCTCTGAAGTGTACCTTTTCAGCCTCCAGAAATTTGCATGTGAGGAACTTCCCAAACTGGAGCCTGGAGATATTTTTTGTAGGCCCAATGAGCTTATATTCTGTGCACTTCTGTAATTAGTTTCTGGAGCTGCTTTTGCTTCTGGCTTCTGCAGCAACTTGTGGCAATGGGTTCCAACGTTCATACAAGTCGGTACGAATATATTTTGCAAAAGTACATAAGATTAAGTGCTTAAGTTCTCTTTAAGGTAAGAGTCTACCATTTGTACATATTAAGATAATATTTGCATCCTGTTAAAATGAGAAATGTACAGAAGCACTACTGAAATCAGAAAAAGAAAATAAATTCAGAGTTTTATAGATCTTGATTGTCTTCAAAAAGAATCAGCTTCTTCTTTTCCAAATTTATACCACAATGATTCTCCTAACTTGGGCCCTGATTATTCTCCTATTCTGTTTATTTTCACAAATTTTATCTACACTGATTTCAGAAGAGTCCTTCTTCTGAGCTCTGAGAGTGCACCAAAGAATGAATATTAAACTCTTGAAGATAGAGGCATTTCTTTCTTAATCAAATACAGAGTATATAGAGTAAGTCAGCTATAAAATGAATCAGCTCAACTACCTAGTAAATTGGATGTAAAAAGTTCCATAGGTTGATATGTCAGTTTCTGGCTGACTTCTCCCCCAAATCCAAAAATATTACCAAAAAAATCTATCCTTAAAAAAAAAAAAAAACAAACACAAAAACAAAAACATAAACTTTATATTTTAAATTTTAGATTGCTCATGGACATAAGTTTTCCATTATAAACAACTCTACCACTTGCTCTTGTTTTTATATTATTTTTCAATGAAGTTATGGTTAAGTCATTGAGTGAGGAAGACCAATAGGAGTAGAATAAAACAATTTTCATTGAAGCCTCATTGCCTGTAGCACAGCAATTTTCAGGGTAGGCTGCTTACTTCAGCCTATTTCTAGTTCAATCTCACGAACTGAGCTCTGTGAGGAGAGCACATTAGGTGAAGCTCTGAATCACATTTTCCAGTAATTTAATCCAAAAGGAAAATAGCTTAAGTACTTCAACCCTGCTCTGTCCTATCAATCAAAACAGGTAGTATCCTGGCATTGTTCTGATGGTCAGGATATTTGTTTTGAAAATGCATTCCTGATTCTTACTAAAATACCATTTAAAGAAACTCTCAGTAATCAGGATTAAATAAAAATATTTGTCTTGAGTAATTTTGTGGACAAAGTTCGGAGTTTGTCTATTAATGTTTTTCTATGTTGAAAATGGACTGGTATCTCTTTTCTTCTAATTACTATTCCACAGTTTATTTTTTTGCTTTTCCTTTATTTGCATTTGGTTAAGATATCAAAGAACTTCATTAAAAGGGGGACTGCATGTACATTTCTGTACAGTTGCATATACATTTCTGAAAATGTTTCACTGACTTTCTCCAGGTGCTAGTGCTGGAATTAATTGGATGTTTTTATGCCAGACAGGAAAATATATTTAGTAATAGAGTATGAAATTTCTTGACATTTCTACATGCAATGTAATCTGTTGGTGCAATCTTCTCTCACCTGCTTCTCACTTGTATAATGAAAGAGTAAAGGTAAGACAAGACAACCACAGTGAGAACAGGAGCAGTAAAAACATTTCCAGCAGCAAGAGAAAACCCAGGAGAAATTTAATGAGTAGATTGTACTGATCAAGCTTTCAAGCCAGGTTTTGTGATGTGGCTATAACCATAGAGAAGTCTGGAAAGGAGGCTCCAGAAGAACTGAAGGAATGGCTGGTAAGAAACATATTGGGTTACACTATGTGGTGACAGAGAGATAAGCCCGGAAGGCCGGAGAGACAGACTCTTTCCTGGGCCCGGAGGTGACCCTGGGACTGTATCCAGGTCACCGGGGATGGGCGGAGAGAGGTTTGTGGCTTGTGGACAAAGCTGGACCTGTGAGAAGTGAAGATTGTACTTTGTGACCTTACAGGGTATTGTTTACCTGTTACCATAATAGGCAATGTCTGTGCACTGCTCCAGGTGATAGGGAGACACTGTGGTGAACATTTTCCTGTTTACATGATGTTATATCCTGTTCTGTGGGGGTATTTAGGGAATTGGGACTGCACAATAAACGGGATTTTGTCTTTGACTTTGCACCTGAAGGAGTGCAGAGTTACTGCCCATGCGC
Organism: Eulacestoma nigropectus; assembly: GCA_013397775.1. Classification (NCBI taxonomy): domain Eukaryota; kingdom Metazoa; phylum Chordata; class Aves; order Passeriformes; genus Eulacestoma; species Eulacestoma nigropectus. The sequence goes on from VZTE01002171.1 coordinate 3,451,844, forward strand.
GATTACTGCAGAAACACACATAGTTTTTGATAGTGCTGGGAAAGAAACAGTATCCAGAGTTTCCAGAACAACTTGGTTTTCTAAATTATAATCAATGTAATTATCATTGTGATGAATCCAACACATCTATGGACTACTCTGCATGCCACAGGTTAACCTATTCTTACTTCAAAAGATGAAAGCACACCCTAGTTTCCTTTCATAAACATGGTTACTCAACTTTATTTTCCTATTAATTCAAAGCGGTTTATGAGAAAAGCATAAAAATCTGCGATTATTAATTTTGTTTTCTTAGCATAGAACTGGTTGCCTCAATACACTTCACTGAAAGCTGAATGGATATTCTTGAAACAAAGGAAATCAATATTAAAGCTCAAGTAAATGAGTGACCTTTAGGTGAAATCAGTGACAAGCAATGATCATCACAACCCTCAGTTGCTTAGTTTGCTTTTGGAATGTATAAATACAGGCAAATTTTTGTGCATTCCAGACAAAGATAGGAAAAAAATGCTTCTTCTTCCAAGAAGCAGAAAAGATTAGATTAATGTCTTGTAATATAAATAACACAGAGATCGTGATTAGATAGCTTGCTTCCCTTGCCAAATCAAGGTCTAAACATCTCCCTGAAAAATATGAAATACCTGTTTTCTTCCCATGCACTGAAAATTCTGGATGCAATTGCTTCTGGCCAGGGAAATAATAAAACCAACAGCATCAAATTGAACAAGGCTACTTAGGGAGATTAAAACATTTTGGTTATACAATTTTTAGTCATATGTCCCTTCTAATCAGTCAGAAACACATCCACTTTCTAGATCATATCTAAGGCAATTGCTTTTGATGAATAAATTAACAACAATCAGTGAAACGAAATAAGATTTTTTTATATCCATATACTTTTATAGAAGTTACAAAGTAGCAATTACAGCAATTTATGTAACTGAATTATTTATAATGTTTCTGGATAATCTTCTATCAACTAATAGATCATTCTTCAGCTTTTCTATCCTTTATGTCACTGATTAAATCTCTTTCCTTCAGAACAAACTTGTATCCAGGAGGTCTCTAAGAATTTAACACCTTTAAGATCACTATTCCTCAGATGATCTGGCTCAAAACTCACCACTGTTTCTTTAAGAGAAGACAGCGGATGGTGCCACTGTTCCCTGTAGGCATTGCTTCTGTAGAAAAATGGTAAAAGACTATTATTGTTTGAAATTTGCACTGCACATAGTCATAGGAAAACACTGTAATTTAATTTTCTCAGTTTGCAATTTAGGTGCCTTAATACAGAAGCAGAAATAAGAATGATCCAATACTCTATACAGAATATTTGTGTATTAGCAGCCTGAAATAAGGAAATGACATTATGGGGGGCTGGAGGCACTTCATTTAAACATTTCAACTTATAGATACTGTCCTGTAACTTGAAATTCCAAATCATCTTTAGGTACCACCACAAAATCCTCAGAAACATTAACTAAAGGTTGCAGATGGTTGTCTACCTTACTGTTATTGACTTTATCACAACTCAGAAATCATCTCTAATGAGTGGTGTCATACCGTGTGTTGTGTGAAAAGACAGAACAGCTGGGCTAACATATCTGTGTAACTATGCAAAGCAGAATATGTCTAATGTACTCACAATAAAAAAGGTTCTTTGCAGTCAGTGCTTTAGTGCTCTGACAGGATGAAAATGTTATCTAAATCTTTTGGATTTGATTAATTTTCTTTCTTTCTTTCTTTCTTTCTTTCTTTCTTTCTTTCTTTCTTTCTTTCTCTCTTTCTTTCATTCTTTTCTTTCATTCTTTCTCTCTATTGAACAGCATGCCTTCTTATGCCAAGGTAACATAGTGGAGGCTTGGTGCGTAAGAGAAAAGCTGTGGATGTTGTCTACCTGGACTTTAGTAAAGGAGTTTATAGCAAGGTGAGGCACGGTCTCTTCTCCCAGATAACAAGGAACAAGAGGAAAATGGCCTCAAGCTGGGCCAGGTGAGGTTTACATTGGATATTAGGAAAAAAGTGTTCAAATCTTCACTTCCCTCTAGGGTTCTTTTATTATTTCTGCTTCATTTGTAATCTAAAAATGTAGACATTCTAGTGAACTAAAGACTCCTGTTGTCACAGTGGCTGTTACTTATTTGTGAGTAGCATAACACTGCTGTAATTTTGATTACTCAGCAAGGTTTTGGCAACACTGTATTTATTTGACTCTTGTACTGGGAACATGGCCTCAGATGACCACCTAACTCCTAAACCTGAAAGTATAACATGCCAAAGTAACCGCATATCTGACAGATATATCTTTCTAAGAGGAAGTAGATATTTGGTGATCCATATTCAAGAGTTTCTTTTTTCATTTGCCTGAATATTGGAAAATTAAGCTTAAATCATATTACTAATTTCTTTGCATATTACTACATTATGGAAAGATTTAAAGCCACGTTACTGTGTACTTAACTCTTATAAAACTTTTGTAGCAGAAAGTTACGGAATATAAAACAGCTTTTGTAGTTCATAGGAAGCAGTCTGGAAGCTTTGTAAACACTGAAACCTAAGTTAAAACCAAAGTGATCCTGTTTAGTACTGTAGGGTACTTATCAATTACATACGCAAACAGAAAATATTTCTTACAGAACTTGCCTCTAAATGAGCTTCTGTTTCTGGTTGAAAATTAAATCTTTGTAAGCTTCAGCACTGCAGAAATCAGAGAGAGTAAGCTGATATTTTCCTGCTTAAATCATTAGCATTTTAAGCTACTCTTACCTTTTGTCACCCGACCAGTTTTCTTTGTCAACCAGCTCTTCATGTGAGGGGTCAGTTTTTCAGGGTCTGATTGTGAGGTTCTATTTCCTACCTCCCTCACTGTGTTTATAGTGAATGCACTGTTTGTATATAGAGAAAGGACATCAGAAACTCCACAACTTACTGGAGTTTAGTCTATGAAGAGCTGATTGTAAACAAAAATGAGAAAAGACCAATTTGCTTTGCACAGGAATGCTGTGTGGTGGGTTGATGTGTTGTTTTTGGGGCTTTAAATACTCTTCTTGCAGTTTATTGCTGCTTTCTTAAGCATTCAAACAAACCATAAATACTATCTCTATGAGATGTGATGGCTCCTAAGTAGTCATACACATTTTCAGTTTCTGGTGTAATTATTTTTAATGGAAATAAGACTTTTTGTAATTAGTACTTTTTGCAGTCATGCTTACTTGGCTCAGCACAAAAGGCCAAAAATAATCTAAATGCTTCAAAATGTAATCTAACACAAATCTAACACAAAATAACCTAAATCCTCCAAAAGGCTACTCTGTGCCCTGAATTGGCAATAGACAGCTCCGAAAAGGAGGTGTATGGGCACATTTGGGACACATAGTAAATGACTGTGTCTCACTTCCAGACTGCTTCCAGCAGGGTATGGTGTTGAGGACATAAAGTACCCCTGTTTGGAAATAGAGTTGTAAAGAACTCATTTCAGAAAATTATGATTTACCTCTTGTCTTTTGTTTAGATGTTTAAGGCCTGAATTTAAAGTGTTTTATTTTTACAATCAGTACATAAACTGCTCCTTTCCAAGTGTATCCTTTCTGTGATTCTGTAATTTTGAGAAAATTAATAATCAAGTAAGCACTACTACTATTCAGCAAAGTGAGAGCTTTTAAAAATACTTGAGTCTTGTGGTATTTTGTGGATTCAGTTATGTTTCCATTTGTTTGTGGGGATCACTGCTAAAGAATCAGAATTTTCATGTTTCACTTAACATGGTTTAGCTTTCCTCTGCAGCATATAGTCTCATAAAATTTGGAACAAGTGCAGAGTCAGAATTTTCAAGGTCCTGAGAACTTTCTCTTAATATTGAAGTCTATTTTGTAGTTGCCCTAAGGCTCAGCTACTCAGAAGGAAACAGAAAGAAAGATTCAGTCTTCAACAGTCTGAATCCCCCTGGAGGCTGGCTCTTTTCATCAGCTGTGAAAGGGCCTTAGATGACATTATTCTGAAAAAAGGCATTTGAAGTGCTAAAGAACAGTTTACAAAACCCCTGTAAAAGACATATTCCCTTCTGTAATCTTCCTCTTTAACATGTATGAGACAAAATACACTCTGCTTCTGTATATGTTCCTTCAGCAGGTGACATGTGAGGCATAGCTAGCCTAGAAAAGATTTGTGTAGCCTCTGGTCTGCTTCAGAGGTTTTGTGCACCATGCTGGGGCCATGTTATGAGTCAGATTAAACAGTTCTGGCAGCAAGATCAGCCTGGTCATCACCTCTGTGTTCAAACACTTTCTAAGTCACAAGGCCACTCATTGCATGCATGCTCCATGTGCACAGCAGAACTGCTCTCTGCATGCTCAGAAAGCCAGTGACTTCCTGGCAAGCGATGGTCCTCGGGATCATTCCACCAGAGCATGCCTTACAGCACATTCAGCAGGCCTAGGAAATGCAGCATTTTCTTAAGATGCATTAAAAGGATGAGATCATTACATACACAGAGGGGTATTTCTACATTTTTCCTCCACAATACTTTATTTCTATTGATCAAGTTTCTAGCAAACTTTTCTAGCTTCTGCAGGCTGCCTGTGGAAGAAGTGCATTTTTACACATGGATGTTGCAATATGTAATACTGAAAAAGTTGGAAGATTCCAGGGACTTTTCATTGTAAAATCTCTATTACAGGCAGAATTAAATTTACCTTGATCTGGTAAAGTCAGATAAAGTTCACTAAAATTTAGACAACCAACAGAGATCACAGATATCACAACACATCGACTGCCTTTTAAGATAGATTGGATCAGATTTAGGATTGGGTTTTTAGGAAAATTCACAATGTATATGTTCCCTGTCTCATTTTAGTCCTCAAGAGTTCACAATTTCTGCAGAGCAGTACCTGGTCCTTTCCTCAAAAAAGAAATTATAGATAAATATAATAAAATAGTTTCATTTGTCTCAGACCAAGCTATAGCTCTTAATATTTCTAGTATGCGATTTTAACAGTGACTGGTTATATATTTCTAAGTGTTTATTAACAGCAAAAGTCCATTTGAAAAGCTAGGAGAACACAATTGTTTTCAACAGATGATCTCTGTTTTGAATTAAAGTACACACATGAACACATAAACACATGTACAGAGAAACAGCAAGCACTTTTCTAATGTAAAATAAAAAAATTTGTTTTTAAGACAATGAACTTGAGAAGATTACATAAATTAGCTAAAGAGTATACTATGATTACCTGGAAATAGTGATGTCTGAATTTCTACAAAATAGGTTGTTAATCTGAAAGATCTGCACAGATGGACAGGATGTAAAACAAGTGATCTCAATAGAGACAACAGCAATGAAATAGAATATATTAATAGTCATGAAAACAGACATGCCAGAAATGTCTGATGATTCCAGGCATCTGAGAGAAATGTGAAAAACAATAAGCTAAGAAAAGTTTCTTTTTCATGCCATGTAAAGGGAGCTTTAACATTCTGGTATATATTTGTGCATACATTCTAAACAGCAGCCCAAGTAAGTCTGTTATTTGCCTTGGAAGAGAAAATGTTACTGGCAAAATAAGGGGTTTGGGTTTGGAGGGTTTTTTTGTTTGGTTGGGGTTTTGGGGGATTTTAAAGCATTTTTTTTCATTCTAAGCCCTGTCTCTCTATAAAGCTGGGACAAAAGTTATTAGCACCACAGCAATTAAAGAAAGATTATTAGTTTATCTCAGTGTCAACAAACAGATAACGAAGAACCTTCCAACTGTTTCCTTTCCTTCTGGAATTATAAGAGAAGTGTAAACGTGGCATATCTCCATCAAAAAAGTTAAAAAATATTCTGGCAGATATGATCGGGTGCTTCCTTTTAACCTTTGATTGCTTAGCTATTTCTCTGAACTCATTCCTGCTACAGGTAGTGAAAGCTGAGGGTATGTTATTATAGTTATTCCTCCTTCCCAAACAGGAAATGGTTCTTTCACAGTGTGCATTTTTTATCATTTGATTTAAAGGCTTTGTTTGCTTTACTATTCTGTCCTTCTTGCTTCCTAGAAAAAAAATCTCATGCATACCTTTGTCTAAGTTGCTTCCTATGCTTTACAAGATCTGTAAAGTTTGTTTTGGAAAAAAAGTTCAGACTTCAATGAAGTAAATGTAAGTCAAATATTCAAATGATCATATTCCTATTTCAACTTTGAAATAGATAGCTCTCTTTAATTAGAGAAGTGTTTAGTGTATTGTTTTTTTTTCGTTTCTTTTTACTTTTTTTTTTTCTGTGGCAGGATAGTGTAAGTACTTATTTTCAGGAATTTTGAAAGAGAACTTTTGAACTTTTGAAAATTTTGTTTACTCATTTAATGCCTTACTTTGTGTCACCAAAGAGAACACAGCCCGTTCTTTCATTACAAAAGCATCTCCATTTTTTTTTTCCCATTGACAACCATACCTTGGATACAACAAATCCCACTAAAGTCTCCAAAGAATGAAATAAACAGTATTATTACAACATAAAGAGAATGAAGCGCAAAGGTATAGAAATTCAAAAGATTTTAGGACAAAGTAGGCTATAGTTTTGTGTGCATTTCCTATATACCCTGTCTTTTAGTATATTTTGAAAAAGTGATGCAAAAACCATTCTTTTAAACAGTAGTCTAATAACTGTGCATCTTCTTTCTAGTATCTCTATATTGTGTCGTATCTGGGGTTTTATGCAATGACTGCAAAATGTATTTAGCATTGTCTGAATTCTGTAGTGTGTTGGGCAAGGTCTCACGATAGATATAGACAATTTAGCTCTGTGTCTTGGCACAGGTACATTTGTTTTATGAAAACTGAAGCACATACTGTAACTTAGAGAAATATATCTCTAATATAAAATGTACAGGTTAAGCAAATTATTTTTCTAATTGGAGTCAACCTTGCCTATTCTCAGAAGTGCACATTGTCTTATGGCTATGTATCTATAGCCTGCACTTGATTGCTCCCAAGTTATCTGACAAAAACTAACCTCAAAATAACATAATGTGCATTTTAAAACATCTGTTATTGACCATGTCTTTTAGAGGAACAACTGTCCTAACTCAGTCTCTGGTCAATGAGAACTTAGTGTGCTAAACAACAATATAACAGCAGATGTACAATAAAGGCCAGAAGGCCGAAGTATTTTGGCTATTGCCTCTTCCTTGGTAACAGGAAATGAACAGCTCATGGCATAATCTGTCATAATATTTCTTTGTCATTCTTTGCCTGACTCTGGCCTGAATTCAGTAAGACAGCACTTTGTTCTCTTAAAACATCCATATTACACCATCTAAGTTTCACAGAATCACAAAAATCACCAGATTGGAAGAGATCTTCAAGATCACTGAGTCCAACCCGTGCCCTAACACCATCTCAACTAAACCATGGCACTGAGTGCCACATCCAATCTTTCTTTAAACACATCCAGGGATGGTGACTTCACCACCTCCCCGGGTAGACCATTCCAGTACTTTATCACTCTCTCCGTAAAAAACTTTTTCCTAACATCCAACCTAAATTTCCCTTGGCGCAGCCTGAGACTGTGTTCTCTTTTTCTGTCAGTTGCTGCCTGGAGAAAGAGACCAACCCCCACCTGACTACAACCACCTTTCAGGAAGTTATAGAGAGTGATAAGGTCACCTCTGAGTCTCCTTTTCTCCAGGCTAAACAACCCCAGCTCCCTCAGCCGTTCCTCATAGGACTTGTGTTCCAAGCCCCTCACCAGACTTGTCGCCCTCCTCTGGATTCGTTCAAGCATCTCAACGTCCTTCCTGAACTGAGAGGCCCAGAACTGGACACAGCACTCCAAGTGCGGCCTCACCAGTGCCGAGCACAAGGGAAGAATGGCTTCCCTGGTCCTGCTGGCCACACTGTTCCTGACACAGGCCAGGATGCCGTCGGCCTTCTTGGCCACCAGGGCACACTGCTGGCTCGTGTTCAGTCGGCTGTCGACCAGTACCCCCAGGTCCCTTTCTGCCTGGGCACTGTCCAGCCACTCTGTCCCCAGCCTATAATGTTGCAGGGGGTTATTGTGATCAAAGTGCAGGACTCGGCACCTAGACTTGTTAAACTTCATTTTATTGGACTCTGCCCATCCATCCAACTGTTCCAGGTCTCTGCAGAGCCCTCCTACCTTCCAACAGATCAACACACGCTCCCAGCTTAGTGTCATCTGCAAATTTACTGATGAAAGACTCAATACCCTCATCCATGTCATCAATAAAAATATTAAACAGAGCTGGTCCCAGCACAGACCCTTGAGGGACACCACTGGTGACTGGCTGCCAGCTGGATGCAGCACTATTCATCACCACTCTCTGGGCCCGGCCATCCAGCCAGTTCTTAACCCAGCAGAGTGCTCCTGTCCAAGCCACGGGCTGCCAGCTTTTCCAGGAGTATACTGTGGGAGACAGTGTCAAAGGCCTTACTGAAGTCTAAATAGACAACATCTACAGCCTTTCCTGCATCCACCAGGTGGGTCACCTGGTCATAAAAGGAGACCAGGTTGGTCAAACATGACCTACCCCTCCTAAACCCAGGCTGGCTGGGTCTGATCTCCTGGCCTTCCTGTAGGTACTGTGTGATGGCACTCAAAATAAGCTGTTCCATTACCTTACCAGGTACCAAAGTCAGACTGACTGGCCTGTAATTTCCAGGATCCTCCTTCTTACCCTTCTTGTGAATGGGTGTCACATTGGCCAACTTCCAGTCATCTGGAACCTCACTAGTGAGCCAGGACTGTTGGTAAATGATGGAGAGCCACTTCACAAGCTCATCTGCCATCTCCCTCATCACCCTGGGATGGATCCCATCTGGTCCCATAGATTTATGAACATCTAAGCAGCTCAGCAGTTCTCTGACTGCTTCCTCCTGGAGAGCAGGGGGACCATCCTGCTCCCTGACACCATCTACCAGCACAGTTTCAATGTTTCTTTTGCACAAGCAATGCTTTTGTACTGACTTACCAAAGGCAAATATTTTTTTGGGGGCTTGAATGTTTTTTAATTGTTTTTGCACTGTTTCTATACTTTAGGACTAGTTTAAGAACTCTTTGAAAATTGTAGTTTGCATTTAATGTTTATGAACTATATAAAGATAAAATTTAAAAAAAAAAAAAAAAAAAGAAAAAAGCTTCAGTCTAAACCCAGAATCTTTTTGAAAAGATTCATTCTTTTTCTCATGAGGAAATATTTGCATCTCTTTCAAATAGGTAGTACTTGCTTATTTTCCTCAATATTCTTTTGTCTACCAATTCACTAACAATTTTACATGTTCTTATAATAGGCCTTTCAAATAAAATAGTTTTCCATAGAATATACTCCTACAGTGAATGGAATGACAATTTTTGCTCACATTGAGTACTTGAAAAAGGTATTACCTAACAGAAATGTAGCAAAATTCATAACAAATCCAGGGAAATATGCTGGGAAATTTTCAAGCAAAAGCCTCCTGAAAGGAGTAAATAATACTTCTTAATTGACCTTTCCAGGTGCATAGCCAGTAGTATTAGTACAATACTTTTGGATATCCCCATGAGTTAAAAGATAGACAGCCTTTTTTGACCCATTTGCTTGCTTGCCTGTCATTGTGCTTGTTTGTTTTTTCTCCCAACCAGTAATAAAGCATATTTGGTAAAGGTGCCATTTCTGTTACTATTACACAATAATTATGGCATGTCCTATTGATTTATCTGCCATTTTCCATTTAATGGGGAAGATATTTTTCCAGTTAGATGTCTTTTTCTGCCTAGGAATGATGTTTTGATCTCTCAAAAGCAGACTGTGGGTTTGTATCTCTAAGTTATTTATCATTAGTCACGATAGACTGAAACATCATGATGCAAAACTTTCTCATAAATTTCAGAGCTGTTTTGTCACTGCACATATTGTTGCCTCAAATACTTTTCATTGCAATAGGATTGGAGAAGGATTTCTGCCTTTTTTTTGGGTCATGTTCAATCTGAAGTGCTTGGTACCACAATCAAAGGAGTCAGTAATGTGCTGAACATCATATTTTGTGTGTTTAATCAAGGCATAAACTTTGGCAGAAGTGTTTTTAAAGATTCTGTCATTCCATTTACAGTGAAGCCCCTACCATCTTGCCATAATGCAAAAATATGAAGCATATTTACAAATTTATCTGGACAATTTTTCAGATTTTTTCAGGAGTATCTAAAGATAACTGCAGTTAGTTCTGTTAGTTTGGCTAGAAAGACGAACAGTTGGCGTAGACTTACGTATACTATTGGTTGCAGAAATCACAAGCAGCTTTGCATTTCCCAAAGGGTTTTTTTAAAGCCACTTCACTGTATAATCCAAACAGTAATTTATGCCACAGTTAAAACAAGTGGCATACCCTGGCATTGAGCAACTTTCTCTTTGTAAAGGTGTATGATGTTCGCATGACTTTTTCCTTATCCCACTTTACAGTGAACGTCTGCATTGATATTCTGATTAGGAGATGATGTCCATGATTTCTGCTAGAGAGACCTTAGTAGCTCCTGCCTTGCTTCGCAGCAGCTATTAAGAGCCTTAATAACACCTTTTACAGTCACTGCTAGATGCTTTAGATGGGGCAAAGCTTCATTTCATGTTCTCAAAGAAGAATACGTTGGCAAACTGTCAAAAACTCTAGGGTTAATATTCAGTGTTTCCTTTTCATCAGACAAAAAGACTTGACCATATTCGTTGCAGAGTGGTACATAGATAAAGTATTTTTTTATGTCTTATAGAACTTTCTGAAATCTTCCCTACCCATAAAAGCTTTTCTCCTTCTCATCACTTTTTATGACTTATAACTAGTGCTTCCTGTTTAGCAGCGTAAAAAGCAGACAATTTGTTTGCCAGTGTTCTGGGTTTTTTATCCAAACTGTAGTCGGAATAGACATACAGTTTAGCAACAGTCATAAATAGAGCTATCATCATCCAGTGCTGATGTTTTACAAAGACGCTGCATTACCATATTTGTTTCTCAGAATCTTCTATGCTGCTTCAATGTTTTTTATTTAATTTGGGAATTGAGTTGTAGCAGCAATACTCTTAGTTTATAATTATTACAATATGCCATTTTGAATAATGCAAGTCAAGGCCTTTATTGAATTCAGAAATATTCTCTATTTCGGCAGGAAATAACACCCAGTATCTCATTAGCCTATGACAAATAATCACCAATAAATATGACTGTGGGAATTCTGACATTACAAGCACCGGTTGAGTTACAACAAAATAGCAATTACAATGCCAGTGTCTGCATCTTGGTAGTATCTATGCCATCCTGTATCATTTTAGCAATCTAGGACAGTGCTGATTGCTCTGCGTGTTAAAATTAGTGAAGGAATTGAGACCTGCGGTGGGCTTGAATATTAGGAAGAGACAGAGTGTAATTGCACCTTATAAAACCAATGAGAAAACTGTAGAAAAGGTTATTTAATATCTAAGTAAAAATTTTAAGAAGCCTTTAAAGATATTTTGTGGATGCTCAGTTTTTTAATTGAATATGCTTGTTTGCTAGAATACTTCTATCAGTTTATTCAACTGGATCATTGACTTGTTAATAATTTTAAGCTGCTTCTCTTCACTACATAGTGCTCTCAAGAACTAAACAATGAAATAGAATTGTGACAAAAGCCACATACATATTTAGAAATATTTCAGAGAAATTACTTTGTGTCAAAAAGAGTACTTGCAAACTTCTTACTCAAAATCAGCAATTTTTGAAAAAATAAAAAAAATATAAATTGAGAAAGAGTCAGCATATTTGCTTTTGCATACACATGGGAATGCCAGCATCATACACATTTAAGAATGAGCCATTTACATGCAACTTTTTTCATCTGCCACTCATACAGAATGTACTAAGGATATCTTCATGGCAAACACTCCCAAATTCTGCTGGGAATGAGGAGAATCAAGAGTGTGTTTAAGGCAAATATCACAAGCAGTATTTACAAAGTGTTTCTGCGTGTAACTATTTATAACTGCAGGCTTGTTAGTTTAAGTTTTCTTTATATTAACTTTAAATTAAAATCACTACTAGAAGCAAAAGTACTTAAAATATTGGATAAATCAACTTTTTAAAAACTAATTTATAATTTCTTGATAAATACATAGTGTTGATTAAAATCTAATGACAATGTCATGGTAAAAAAAATACCTAGAATTATAAAAGCTCATTTATATACACAAGGTTACTTGATGTGTTTGTACCAATAGAATGTGCCAGGATTTTTTACTGGGACATATACAGTATAACATAGTAAAATTTAGCCAAAAGCTGTTCATCACACAGGAGAAAAAAAGTAATTATTAAAATCAAACCACCTGCCTTACTCAGCTTGAGGTGAGAAAAGACTCTTCAAGGCCTTGTGTCTGTTTTCACTTCCCTGATGATTATTCTGTATTCTTTTTTACTGTACACACTAACTTAATTTTTTTCTACTTATATTAACTGTGATTTCTGTTGGCAACAACTATGAGCTCTAAACAATTTGCATTCACTAGGACAACAGCAAAAAAATGGAGTTAGACCTGGAAAGACTTATTGGCATAAAATCATTGCCAGAATGGGAAACTTCCATGAATTATAGTGAGCTGAGAAGCCACTAAGTTTATGGCATCTCATCTGTCCCAACTTTTCCTTCTTTAATTTAAAGAAATTAAAACTGAGAAAAAGAGATAGAAATTAAAACCAAATAAATTTAAACCAAAAAACCCATTTAATATGTTGGCTTGCTTTTTTTCCAAACATATCCACAATTTTCATATGCTGATTTATAATTTTTAGGGCATGTATTCCTCAGGGCAAGCTTCGATATTACCACATCTTCAGAAAATTCTGAACTACAGTCAGTTTCTTCATTTACTCAAACAACTGAAACAAGATTAATACTAGAAACGTGAGTTTTTGATAGATTTAGAAGCAGGTTCAAAGAAAGTAAACAGATCTGAATTTTTCACTTAAAACACCTTAACTGTATACAATTGAAAGCCTAAAAGTCCACTCAGAGTGATTTCCCTCCAAGCAATGGTTTCACTCAGAATGTTTGAATGGATGCATAACTATAGCTGAGAAAATAGATGTATCACAGTCAGACATGCAGCCTGGAAGGCAATAGTAGAGGGGGAGAGAGAGGCAGTCACATATGGAAGATGTTAGAACAGACTGCAAAACCTAGTTTCAAATCTTACGTTTCTTTTCTTTTTTTTTTAAATGGTTCTAAATAAAACACTGGGCATCAACCCACTTTCCAAAATCTATGGGAGTTTCAAAACCCAGCTCTGAATCGGGATTCTGTGGCCCAGAGTCATCATTAATGTTGAAGGATAATACAACTATGACAGTGTAAGAGATGTGTATTTATATGCACTGCTCATGAAAATCCCAAACAACACTAATGGTGTTTTATTTGAGAGCCTTTGATGTTAATAAGAGATAGGCTTATGCCAAGTCTGACACATCAGACTTTTGAATTGTATAAAGGCAGCAGCCACAGCAGCTTTGTTCTGCATGAAGGCTTACATGTTGAGAGGGAGATTGTGCTTACAGTTGTGAACAGTGTAAAAACATTTTCAGAGGCCGTAATGCTGTTTCATGTCAGCTATTCTTTAAACAGGGCTGACTATCAACCAGCTGACAGTTTTCAAACTAGTGGGAAATGAACCAATGGCTTTCCTCCTCTCTTTTATACCAGACATTTTATTTAGCTGTGTCCCAGCCCCAAAAGTATTTGAAACTGTTATATTTTACTATCTAATTAGAAATAACAATTCCTAGCATTTATTTCATTTTGGTTTCACGTAGGAAAAAAAAAAAAAAATCTTATTTTCGAAATGGATATACTTAAGTCTATATCCAATTTTTTTTAAAGAGGAGGAAGATAGAAAACCTAGTCATATCTGTAAAAACTTATAGCTCTTATATATGTCTATATATCTATACATATGGTTTAAAATTAAGAGTAATACAGTTTTGAAATGGACATGATGAAATGATGAGAACTAAATATATGTGTGTTTTGGAGATTCTCCCAATCCAAAGAATTTACCTTTTCAGATCAGTTTAAGTTTCTGAAAACAATGTTTGAAGGCATCATTGTTTTATAGTCACCTAAATTTAGGCATCTAAAATTAAATCTAAAAATTAGTTGTCAGCACTCAGTAGTACACCATTTAACTGGACAGTTTTTCACAGTGTTGTCTAGAGACCAGAGTTTCTAGCTACTGGAAATAAGAATATTCTGAAATCACTTATGCTTTGATGTCAGTCTTTAAAGTTTTGTGTATAATCATTTCTTGACGAATGGAATTTTAATATTTCAGAATATATCACCTAAAACAAAGTTAAAAAATGTTCAACATTGAAAGTTTTTTCAAAAAATATAAAATACAAGACAATGAAGTTTTAAATTAAAGTATTATTACATAAAAGTTAAAATGAAATACAATTCCAGTATTGAATGTAAATATTGTCACTATCTTCCCAAAAAAGTTTTTTTTTTTTTTTTTACTAGCAAGATCAAATCAGATAGTCTAAATACTCTGTGGTTTTGTTTTATTTTTTTTATCCAAATTTACATTTTTCATTGTAATTGAAAAAAAATTCCAATAGAAGTCCTTTTGCCACTGAGCTCTACTTTATCCAGTCCTCACATTTAAATTTCTACTCAGAGACACTTTTCAGTCTTCCTAATAAAATTACTTCCAACGGTTTTCTTTGTATTAATTAAAATTGAGAGACCCAGTGCACTTGCGTCTTAGAGAACTCTTTTCAGTGCTTACCTCATTGGAACATACATATTCTTCTGGGAAGAATTAATAGAAGCAGGAAATCTGCTAACAGTAGAATGCATAAATGAGATTTCTGATTAAATTCCTTTCCTAGAAATACAGCTTTTAGGAAGAAAATATTTACAATGTCTAGAAGCACTGCAGTGTAATGCAAACCATACTTTATAGTAATGAGCATGGTATAAAGATTAGGTTAATGCTCATTTTTTATCCCTATTTGATTATTTATACTGTCATTGGTCTAAGAACGGACAGTGCAAATGTGATTTTTTGTTCCACTTCAAGTGATTAAAAAGCCTAGCTCATAGTGCTAGAGATTGAGCATTATTAACTTGCTAGTTTTATACGTATAGAGTATTTTGTACAAAAAAAAATATTGAACTTATAAAGACAAGTGTTAAAAACCTGAAGAGAACCATTATTGTTGAAATTTTCTTAGCTTAATCAACCCCAGGGAAAATCAATTTTGGAAAATCAATTTTAGAAAATTGGAGCTCAAATGATAAAAGTCTTGTAATGAATGAAATAACTGAGGCAGGAGACTTATAATGGTTAGTGCAGGTAAAATTAACTGTAAATTGAATTACTTGTTCCACCTATGAGAGAAGCCGATTCTTATTAGAGCTCCTTGAGGCTGATTCTAACGAAAATTTTAGCAGTAATGATGAATTCCTGCTTTATCACCTTAAACTGTGGCTATTTGGTATAGCTAAGTGGCCCACGGTGTTAGTTTTATTATCTAGGAGAGGCTTGGTCTCTAGGCAAAGTGAACTTAACTGTTGAGTCATGGTTAAGATTAGGTTTCAGACACTTTTGCTATAACTTTGTAAACTATCTTCTTGATAGTTAACTTCTTGATCGTTAATAAAGACGATATTTCCTCTTGATATCTTTCAATGCAAATCATGGATTTTCACTCTTCAAAAAGTACTTGTGGCCTGGAACCAAAATATTAGGATTTGGGAACTGGAAATGTAAATTTAAATTCCATCATGATATCCAAAGACCCTATCTTTAAAAAAACTCCTGTTGTTTTGTTTTGTTCAGTTATTCTAATTTTTATGCTCTACTATTTTTATTCTATTGCTGAGATAGATTTTTATTATTTTATTCTTCATTTATCTAATCATTACTGATTAATTCAGACAACTTGGCTGGGTTCTAGGCAATTGCAAAAAAATTTTAAATAATCCATACAGAATTTACTGCAAATTTGTCAAGGGCTTGATATTTAATTGAAAAAAAATATATTTACTTAAATATATATAGCAAATACTAAGCTTATTTTAATCAATATGTTCCCTTGCTCTTTTTTGGTACACTGTAGAAAGAGTATCACTTATTATAGAGGATTCCTTTGCAAATTTATTTATTTAGTTCTCTTTAGTATTTGGTATCTCTTTAGGAAAAACACTTACTGTGTAAGCATTTCTAAACAGTCCAAATATCTCACCTCCACTAACACAATTCACAGTAAAATTCTTAAGGAATTTGACAGAAAGGCCATTATAAATGGTTATCTATCCTTCGCTGAATAAATTCTTTCCACACTTTTGTGAACACACACACACACACCCGTACACACGCACACAGGTGAATCAATGCTCTTCTTCCTATCAATCAGCCTTGTCCTTGATGTTCTCTGATTTCTACTAATGCTGATCAGTAGTTTTGTGGCATTTGTTTAAGGATTTTTTGTTTCTTGCTTCAGTTTAAAAGGGTACAGTGGAAGAATTTCTGATTTGAAACATATGCTATTGAGAGACAAATATTAATCAATTAGGGGGGAAAGCAGTCTGTTTTATCAGTATAAGAGTATAAAAAGGTAACACCTGCAAGTGCTGAAATTTTCGACAAAAACCCCATAAATACTTCATATTTTTTCTGAATCAGATAGCATGTGTGTTTTTCCTGAGACTCATTTATCATTTAAAAATCATTTCTTGCAATGCCCCACTTTGCCTTGCCTCCTTTTGCAGGTGGGTTCTATAAGTTGACCGGTGGAATAATCTACCTTGGCATATTTAATATTTTGTTATAATAAACCATAGGCATATTTAACATTTCCTCTCTACCTTTCATATGAGTACTTGGCCTTCTCTGACACTAGATAAGGAGCAAGACTCTTGGAATAGTTGGCTGAATTGGAATGAAATAGCAGAAACCTCTTGTTTTATAAACTGTTCCCCCTGGCAGAGGAATTGCTTCTGTGAGCAACTGAATGAAAAATTAGAAACGGTGTCTCCTCAACCCAAGCAGTTATGTGGGCACATGCCCTTCGTGAGTGACAAGGAGTAGCAAGTATTTCTTCCCTTTCCTGTCACATTATCCTCATGATGATATTTTTCATTGCTTTCCATACTGAGGCATGTAAACAGGATGGGTGGAGTGAATTGTAAAGTTCTTGTAATTTAGCATAGCTCATGTAATGGGGTGTTTTGGTCACTTTTGATCTGAAGTTGTAGTGAAGGTCATGGAATAAATTTCTGGAAGAGTGACAGGAAAGATCTTGGGTGGGGTTTAGGGAATGACTTCATTCTCTTAACTTAAGGCAACTCTGGTGCATATAACTACACCTGTTCTAGGATCCAGTTGAGAGAAATGGGTAAAATGGGAAGTTACCATATATAGTATTCTTGCCTCAGGGTAAGATGAATTAGTTCACACAAGCCCCCATTGGAGACAGCATGATTAACTCACATATATCACCCTGCTTCAGGTGCTTGAAGTTACATTCAGTTAACTGTATGTCTAATTTCTGGTTTAGAAAACACTCAAACTCTTCTTCACTTCCTTCTTTTACATTCAGAAAAGGACACAAGATAGCTGCAACACATCTGGGATGACTATGGAAGCTGTTCTGAAAGCAGATTACTTGCAGGAACAGCATGGTCTTTGCTGTCAGATTCTTTCCCAAGCAGTCTAGTTAAACTGTGGGCAAGTTAAACCACAGGCATTTTGTCTTGCAGCTCTCCTGCACTGAGGTAATGAATAGAAAAGAAGCTAATTTCTCTCATCATCTTTTTTTTTCCCCTCTCATGGCTTTTTATAAGTATGAATGGCTATATCTTTTAGACTGTCTTTTGAAGTCATAACATGAAGTCACATCAGTTTTTGATATTCCAACATGGGAAATCTCTTTGGAGCTGTGTTGTTGGTTTTTTAACAGTTCAGTATGCTGATAATGTTCAGTAATTTATGAAAAGGAATACTAGTCACTAGCAAAATACACTGTGCTCTGCTTTTCTCTTTCTGCTTCCCTACCCTTATCCTCTTGTCTGTCCCCATCTCTCCGTTTGTCATGTGCCCCCCTCGTCTTTCTTGTCTGGAAGCAGTAATAACCCCAAGAATTAATCTTAAAAAGATCTGATACAGACTAACTTATTCACTTACACAGTCGTTCTGAGTTTAACTTGCTCCTCTCAGCTGGTTTTGACTGGAAACGAACAGAAACGACTAGAAACATGAGTGCTCTCCATCCCCAAAACCTCTTTATGAAAGTTGTATTTCAGACTTCTCTCTTTAAAATTTACAGTTTCCTATGTATTCTTCTACCCCTGGTGTGTAGCTGACTTCCAAGCACAGATGAAGCCA
Source organism: Eulacestoma nigropectus (assembly GCA_013397775.1). Lineage (NCBI taxonomy): Eukaryota > Metazoa > Chordata > Aves > Passeriformes > Eulacestoma > Eulacestoma nigropectus. The sequence goes on from VZTE01002171.1 coordinate 3,470,224, forward strand.
ACAGTTTCTCCCTTGCAAGTCACAGATTCCCAGGGGAAGTAAATAGTAAAAATTAATTACAACATATATCCTTGCTCTTTCCTGTGGTTTACTTCTAATGCCTTTTCTTCTAAACCTGTGTTTCCTCTCCTAAGTTTTTATTTTATTCTCTGAAGGGGTGCCCCCAACACCAAATGTCATTGTTAATTGAAAATACAGTAAGTTAAAAGAGAAGAGGACAATGCTCCTCCATGTTCTCTGTGGATTCTTAGATCTGCTAAAATACTTTTTTGCAGGTTTTCACTCAAAATAAAAACTTGTGGTTTCTGCAGGTCCAGACATTAGGGATAAAATGCCCCATAGGTAGCAATTCTCAAGTCCAAATACAGTTAGAGCACTGACTCTAGGGGTTGCATCTGCCAGGACTTTAATATTGTGACTTATGAAATCTAAATTGTTTTAGAATAAAAATATCGAATGAGAACTGTGGCACTGGACTTGTAGTTACGATAATTTTTTTTTTCTAAGTATATTGCAAACATAACTTGTATTTTTCGCAAAAAACATCTGTGAAGTTGATAATAATTTTCTTCATTTTTGCAGAAACTCATGAAAACATTGCCAGACCATAGAGGGAGTTAGTGTCATAGCTGGATGAGATGATGTTTTATTGCCATGCTTAGATCAGAATTTCCGAGAACTTCATGATCCTGAAAGAAGCTCAGTCTAAATGAAGGATATGGAAAAGGATGTGGTATGTTCTAACACACACATACACACACATCCGCCCCCATGCGTACCGATACTTCTTGAATATTACAGCAGATCCCCTTAGGACACAGAGGACTTCATTTGATCTCATCTGGCTTTGGGTCTGATCCTGTCTATATGATGAATGAAAGTAAAAAAACAGAGCATAAATTCTATTTTTACAAATAGCATTTTTTTTCCTCTTTTTTTTTTTTTTTAGATCAGATCCTGAAGAAATGGGGGTTAACTACTTGGAAGGTGATTCCCCCTTCAAAAACAAAACAAAACAAATCAAAATAAACAAAACAAAACAAATCAAAGGAAAAAGAAAAATGGAAAAAGAACCAAACAAATATAAAAAACCCCAGATGATTTACTGGTACAAACAGTTATGCCTGAAAATTTGAAGCACCCACAAATTCCAGAGACAAGCACATATAAATTTATTTTTAAACAAATTTTAAAATCTACTATTTCACTGTAGAAAGTGAAATAACACAATAACCTTTTGTTTGAATAAATGCTTAAAGGAGATCAACTTCTAGCAGCATTTCTTTGGTAAAAAAAGCCAACCAGTTCCATTCACAAAATTCATTACATTTCTTGTGAAAGAATTACCATTTCTAATTTCTGATGACTTTTGCAAAGCAGGTCAGATGCCCTATCTCCTGTGCTAGTTCTCTAATCTTGCATGTACTAAGCTAATTACCCATCAGAGCCGAGCGCATTCAGCGCTGGGCTCTTTCCCAGGCTCCGGGCTGCTCTCTCCCAGTGTCGGCTGCCAGTCCATCAGCTGTTCAGGGGCCTCGAACAACAGCTGCCAGCAACTGCAAACATCCGGCCTCCACTGAGAGGCATAAAGAGCCAATTGATAGCAACAAACGTCAGGGTGCGCAGGAATGCCAGCACAGTTATAAATTAATTCTTCGAATTTTAATAGTCTTAATGGAATGAGAGAGAGGGGAAAAAGAAAGAAAGGAAAAAAAAGAGGAAGTTGATGTTAAGATAAATGAGTGTGGTATATTGATATTTTGTTCCTGGTTTCCCCGAGATGATTGCAGTGATTTTTTACTAGAGTAGTCTTGGATTTAATCCTTTCTGACCTTCATTTCCTATGTATCTACTCTCACAAGTAAGTTTCTGCAATATTCCTATAAACTGCTAAACCAAAAATCATTTGGCTCCAAAACTCGGCTGATTTGTTTCCTTGTCAAAGGATAGATAAACCAGTTATTCTGCCTCCAAAGCATCAAGCAATAGATTAGATGGATGTATTAGTCTTTCATGACTACAAACTGATACCCCTGCCAAAATGACTCTCTTGTTGAACTGCAATCAGTAATTTTTAAAATATCTTTGTGATAGCTTACACGCTTGAGCAAATGAGTACTGCTTTGTTCTTGCAGTCAGTCTCCCTTTTTAAAAATGAATATGAAAAAAGAGCCGTGTTAGAAAATATAAAAATGTTAGTTCTGTGCTGCCAGGTATGACTGAGGAGCTGTTCTGTGGCTCGTGATCAGTTATTGTGACAAACTAGTTCTTCCTACAGCTAATGCAGCATTTCCAAATGGGTCACTACAAGCTGAGAGTCACAAATGGAGTATGCTCATACAGACGAAAGCCAAATTTAAATGGTTGCATTAGGAACTCCAGCGAACAAACCCAAGACAATTCAGGTTATAAAGTTTTCTCCAGTGTCTGTGAGAACTCAGAGACAAGAACAACACCATGAGCTTGTAATGGAATGTCATCCTTAACTCTCAATTTCCTGGCAGTCATTCACATGAGTCATAACTTTAACAGTGTTCAGTTTTTTTGATTCCCCCTCCATGTCAATCCCCTAACTTGGGTTTTGTTGGGGTTTTTTGTTTGTTGGGGTTTTTTGTTTTTTGGGTTTTTTGTGCTTTTTTGCTTTTTTTGTGATGGCTGTTTTACTAATGGTTTCTCTGTATTATATACACTTGTAGAAAGAAACATGTTCCACCGTGATTTTAAAAATACATTATTTTTCAGGTTTGAAACAATCTTGTCTTGATTAATAGACAAGCCCCACTAACATGTCTTCAGCCACACATGAGCTCTTGGCCAGCAACTTAATGTGTTGTTGCTTTGGATCTGGAGACAAGAAGTATACAGGGTTAATGATTCCAGCAGGAAGCAAAGCCCAGCATTATGCAAGCTGCATACATAGGAGCAGAAAGGCATTGGAAAAGCACATGTAGGCCAAGACTGATGCACGACTAGATAATATAATACTGAAAAAATTTCCACTTTCTCTCTCTGTACAGAGGTATCACAGAACCATGCAAAGGTAACTTCAGATGCTAATATTTGGTGGATACCTGGGAATAGACTTAATTGTCCCCTTTTTCAACAGTGTATTTGAAATCACCTAGTCATAGATTCACCTTAACACTTATGCCGTCTGTTTTTCAAAGCAGTGGATATCAATGGTTTACTAATTACAGTAAATTAGCCCACCTTTAATCAAAATTTTTTCTTCCTGTTAGCAGGAAAAGATTCCAAATTTGTATCTGTGCCTTCAATTGAGTTTTATTTGCTATGAATAAAAAATTCAGGATTTGTTCTTAAGGTTCTTTTTACATTAGAAAATAGTATTTTGGTCAGAACTTCACTGATTGTTTTGCTACTTAACTAAAATGAGGGTCTGAGATTGAGACTGGCTACTCTTATACAAGCAAACCTCCCAGTGAAATTGTAGGCACTATTGCTCACTTGATTTTGGGTATCCATATGATAGAACTTTTCATCTGAGTGGCTACTTTAACTCTTTTCTGTTCAACAGAAGGAAAATTACACCTTTATGGTTATTCAAAATTATTGAACTTAGTTTAGGTATCTAACTTTGGATAAGATGGATTATTTCTCAAACCCCTGTTCTTTGCCTATAAAAGACCCCTAAATTGAATAGCTAAGATGGATCAGTTTACATTGTAGGGAAATCACTTCTACCCTCAGCATCAATAAGAGCTTTACTGGTGAAAAGAAGTCCTGGAAGAGAACACAGCTGGCAGAGTCACCTAAACATATTGATCACAACACCTTGATTGCAACCAAGTAGTTGGTTGCAATTTTTCCTAGGATGGGAATTTTGTACTCTGAAGCCAGTGGGAACTCTAGGAATTCAGCCTCCTGAGAGATTAGGTGCAAAGAAAACATCACTTTTCACTGAGACAGGTCCTTGCTTGTCTGTTTCTCCCTTTTCTCCCTGAATTTTAATTCTTGCCAATAAAGTTAGGGCATTTTGTCGAATGACTCTTTAATGCAGAAAGTGTAAGGTCTTTGAATCAGGAAATGGAACTTAAAGAACCCCTTCTGCAAGGGAGTGCAGCTATAGCAGCTACTGGGCAATGCATAGGCTCTCTTGTACTTCTCACTGACCTAGTCTTGCACAGTAGCCTAACATTTAATGCAAGAATCTTCCCACTGCAGTTCCAGCTTTGCACACGGACTGCTAGTTAGGCACTCTTTTTGAAAGAAGAAATGAACACCAATAGTCCAGGGCAAACACAGAGCTTCTCTCCAGCAGTTTTTGGAAATGGCAGTCCATGGGATAGCTATGTTGCTGTGCTGTACTCAGTACTGCGAGGCTGCTTTAGGTGTGGTCTCTTCCTCTCTCCTCCCTCCACCTTTCCCTCCAACATATGCATTTTATGAGAGTTAGGTACCACCTTTGGCTGGATCCAAACAGCCTGAAGCATGAGATAAGCACCAAGACCTTGGCTCAGACACAATGGCAGCATCTCTAAACAACTACAGTAGCAGAACTTTAGTCATCTGAGTACGTAAACACACCTGCCTTGAGCCCTGTGGTCAATGACTCTTTAGGCAACTGAGCTAACTGGTGCCCTAAGTCAGTCATGATTTCTCCTTGCATAGCTCACTTGTTTAGTCATTCTTTTGGATTTCATCCTTAATCATCAAACCAGTGGAGTTTAGCAACTTCTAGCAAAATCCTTTAATGCTTAGGAAACCGAGCGGTTTCTGTGGAGACATGCATAAATATACCTGGCCTGAAAGCAGCAACATATATTTTTAAAATATAAAGGAACAATGCTGCAGCTTCTTTTAAACATAGCTTGTTACTTTGGTCTTGCCCATTAAGTTTTCTAAACCAAGACTTGTGGAATTTGGCATCTATTCTTCTGTTCTTTTGATAAGTACTTAAACAGGATGTCCTTGCAAATCAAATGAAAAACAGCACTGGACGATTTCCTCCCTCAGGAATAAGTATTAAGATTGGCAGATGGCTTAAGTGGAAATACACAGGAATGCACTTTAGCCAGAACTTGAAAGTCATTCCAGCAGATATTGCTGAGATAGATTCATGAAGCTCCATCAGATATCTTTCTGCATTGAATCAATTTTTAATGGTCCTGATCAAGAGTTTTAATTTATTCTATCCTAATTTCTACAAAGCAGTCTTACCTAAAAGTAAAAAATAAGTACATATCCTAAAGTAATAATATTTTCAACTAATATTGTATCACAGGAATGGCAGGGAAGGCTGTTGATATACCCTAGCTAGCAATCATTTCTGAAAATTTGATGCAAGGTCTCAGGCAACTTGAAACTGAGTTCAAATGCATGTGCACATGTGCAACCATTCATGTTAGTATCACCTTTAGCATATTGGTGTGTATGGAGAGCATTTATATGTAATAAGCTGCATAAACCTGGTGGTTAATATATTTACTTATGCAGTTCTGATCCCATCACAAGAATTGTGCACTTCAAATCTTTTCTTCGTAACAACTCAAGCAGTTAGATTCGGTGAGCAGTGTCCAGTGGCAAACAAGCAAAACAAAGCAGTGACAAACTGCCAGAAATAATATTTGCTCCTGCTCCAGATTCTTCCGGCATTAGCTATATAATGGGAAAGTTAAAGAAATCTAGTATCTACAGGCCCTCTAGTGGTAAAACGAGAGCTTTTGGGAATGGGTGCCTTCAGATTCCAGAAGAAAAGATGCTAAACCTCCTAATTGTGTGAGGGGAAAAAAAAAAAAAGATATAAAATAGTATGCTTTTCTATACATTATGTATGAAAGTATGTATAGATAGATGGATAAAAGCTAATTTAAGTAATTTTTAGAGACTTCTGGATTGGATCTTAACTGGTTTGAGAGTCAACACATTCCATTGTGCAGTACTAACATGTCTGATGACAGTATTGCCATTGTTTTCTTAATAAATAAGGCCTGGACTTCCTTAGTTGAAGCATAAAAACAAAGTGAAGTCACTGTGCTGAACGATTTAACACTAAGAAAAATAAATAACTAACAGTCTTTAGTAGACATATATAAGAAAAGAGATGCATATCTGTGTCTTTCCAGCAAGGAGAGAAGAGATGACAACAGGCTTTGGAATTGCTGGCCAGGATCTTGCGATACGTCTTTTAGCTCTGTGACTATCTCTCAGGGCAGGCAGAGAGGCAAGAACTTTCTCTTTGCCTCTACATTTCTTTAAAGGAAGGGGAGACTGTATTTTTGGTCGTCTGTGATGCACTTTTGCTGTTGTAAACTTCACATTGTTGTGGGGTCGTTTTCTTCTTCTTTGTGGAGATCCAGCTGCAGTGAGATGAGACGCGCTGCTATGCGTACTGAAGTGCTTCCCTTTTGTAAATGAGACTTTCTGTGTTGCTGTATCACCTGTTCCGTGTCATCTGGAAACGGAAGTGAAATAAAACAGCATGCACAGGTGCTACAGTTTTCTATTTAATTGCTACCATACAGTAGAATATATACGGGAGAGAACGGTGACTTTTAAATGTTACAAAGACAGTTCAAGGGGTAAATTAGATAATAATGTGAATGCAGTTACCATCAGGAAGCATTGATGGTAGGTTCAGTGTTATGTTACTGCTACGATTTTCCTTTTCTAAGAGTGGTAAAGTGTTACCTTCCTATTCAGTAATCTTTCAGGGAACCCAAGCTGTCTTCTATTTTACACAGAGGTGAAATTTTGACTCTCTCAATAGTAAGATATAAGCTGTACTTCCTCTTATGTAGTGCTTTACATCTTAGATTTCCCATGTAATATATGAAATTGTACTCTTAGTAAAACTACATGAAAATATATTAGAAAATGCTAAATGTGATGCACTGTTTTGATCATGAACAAGATAATGTAGTCACAGTATTTCAATTTATAGCATATACTCTAAAAAAAGGTAAACCTGTAATTTTTTATATAACTAACTAGAATGAGCTCAGATGGACTCAGCAAAGAAGAAAATACCTCCATAAAATTTCTCTTGTAGCCTAGGTTTGCTGTACAATGATAAAAATGTGCTTTCTATTTTTTTCTTAAACCAGAATTACCTCAGCCTCAGAGATCTACATGTAATGAGAATTTTTCTTTGATAAAAAACTAAGTAAAAACTGTTTATTCTAATCAATGTTGAAAAGCCATGATTACACCCTGTACAAGGAGATACATCAATTCATATATTTAGGTGAAATAGATGAGAGAATACATGAAAGGCATCAAAAATATGCCATCAATAGTTCTAAAGTTAAAAATCATCTGTGAAACAATTATAATAAGGGAAAAAAGTCTGCATTTTGTATGTTAGTTCCTCTTCTGATTGGTTCTGTGACTTTCTAACTGCTATTTTTACTCAATCTATTCCATGGTTTCCTTCTTGAAATTTCTAACAATGGAGGTTAACAGAAAAATGTGTGTAGGTTTTAGAATGCTGAGGCATATCTGAAGTTTTTTGCTGCCGCCAGTCTTTTGCATCCCAGTTTTTATGCTTATTAGAAACTTTCAAGAAAATTGTCATTTCTATCCCACTCTAATTAAAATTTTCAGAAATTCCCAACAGCAATTCAATAAGAAAAGTAATCTAAGCCACAGTGTTGTGATAAAGGTGAAACAAAATGTTATTAAATTCTAAAACCTTTTTCTCAAGAGAGAAGAAAAAGGAGAAGATACATTTTAAGGAACATATCTCTGTACAAAGACAATACTTTCACTTGTTGGAGTACTGAGCTGAGAACAGGATGGTTAGCTATAAACTGCTGAATTGTTAAACATGAAGTAGTTGTGTATGTTTTCCAAAGGAAGCTCAGGTTTATTTTAACTATAAAATCAATATAACTGTAAGAAACGAAGCTCTTAATAGCATTTACTTTTACTATTTTCCTGGTCAATAATATCCTCACTGCTCTGACATCAGGGTGAGCAGCATGTGGGATTGGAAAGGAAATCAGCTTGCTTTTGCCGAGGGATATTTGTGGGTGTAGACTAAAATCCTTAGGGAATGCCAGCTGATTTACCACCACTGGAAACAATAGATTCTCTCTCCTCAGCCACATTTCACCACAGGCTCAAGCTCTTTTATTTCTTGTGCTCCACAAGAGACCTTTTACAGTACTATTTGTGATTTTTATGACTGCAATATGTATAATGACTTTTCTTTACGGTTCTGCGTCATCAAAGAAAGATCAAGTTGACATACATTTATAGTGACCACTATGTGTGAATGAGAGTATTTTGAAAGTGTTGGAGATGTATAACAGCAGTACAGAATATCACATCCATAGACACCTTACATCTTTTTTGATATGTGTTGTAAATTCCCATTAGCAGCTTCTAACATTAGGAAAATCTTGTTAACAGTTTAACTTTAATAATATGGCATGGATTTTCTTTGAGATAAGCTGATTGTATTTCACGGTTAAATTTGTCTCCACTACAGTTCTTAAGGTCACTAGTCACAAAATAATACGTACTCCTTATTTAAAGAGAAAACATGATTTATATCACAATTAAAAATATTTCATCAAAATTTTATCAAGTGCTAACTCGAGTAAAGTCAGTTCAATTAAGTTTCAAAGTAAAAATGAATGGACTTCAGAGGTGCAGCTTTTGGATTAGGACAGTTTGATGTTTAGTCTATTTCACAGCTATTAAAATTGCTTGGCTTAATTAAGCAATGGAAGATTGGAAAACCTTGTGACAAGTGGTTGGGGTGAAAATTCACTGTAATCTACCTCCTTTGAAGCTACAAATACCTTAAAAACAAATTAGCACTTCTTTTTCCAGTATCTTTCAGAATTGAAATGACAAAAGACCACAGAATGAATTTAAATAGGTTTAGGTGACAAGACCTATCAAGTTTAGTATACAGAACCCATATAATGTATGAAATTTGACAGACAGACAGAATGATCAGATCCCTTGTTCTCATGTACTTAATCCCAACCTTGATTATCTAAGTCATTCCATTAAATTTATGTTACAAGTGAGGTTACTGGGCCTGTCTGCATGCTTATGGCCAAGTTCTTGCTCAGAAACCTTGCAAGGTCAATATTAATCAAAGCCTTTGTCATGATTACTGATTTGTCACTGACTTAAAGAAATCACCAGTATCTTCAAAACATCTGTTTCTCAAAATTTGGAGCATTTCTCCCTTAGTTTAGGCTTGTAAGATTTTAATGTTTCAATCTAAGCTGATCATAACAGGTTTACTTAAAGTCAGTGGAGAAGAAAAGGGAGTTGACCTGAACTGAGATTTTAGATCTGAAGCTGAGACAAACTGTGCTCCTGAAGATTTCATGTTACTCTGCTGATGGTACAGTGAGCACAAGGCAATTGTAATACATGTTGATGATCAGTTTTAGACATTTAAAGCTATGTGAGGTGAGTCTCCTCCCTGGAGTCTGGAGTTTTAGTGTTTTTATACCTACTGGTGAAAAAAAATTGTCTCTGCCTATCTCTAGTTCAGATTTTGCAGTAATGGGGTCATACTGCAAGAAAGAATGCTAAGTCATTTAGGCATCTGTAGTAAGAAATTTTATAAAACCTATTGCATTCATCTTAAGAAAAAAATTTCCTTCTATTGCTTCCTTAATGAATTTTTTTTTCCAGTTAAAAACTTGCCCTCAGTTATGTACACTTGACACATATATACACATACACACACATGAAAATGACACTCACATGCAATCCGCAAATCATGAGCAGTTTTGTGTTAAGTTATTTTTGCATACTAAAATGTTACACTAACTTTAAACCAACTTTAAAGCTCTTGCCTAATTAGACAATAAAAAATGCACAATAATTAATATTTTGATTTAGACTAGTGTTTCATTGCCAGTACTACATTCCAGTTAAAACAGCAAATACCTTGAGCTCAGTAGAAATGACTTCCTGTCATTTGGAATTTCATCAATGTCCGTGTCTGCCAACATACTAAAAATAGCATATGATGGATAGAATAATGACTAAATTGCCACAGAGTAGTGTAATGTTCAATGATAAAGGCCACATCTTTGCTGTTAAGACAGTTCCAGTTCATGGAGTCCATCTGTGGTTCAGCAAACAAAACCAAAACTGGTTCAACAAAACCAGAACAAGCAACCATCAGAGTTGAAGCCTCACCACAAAGCACTGAAATGCAGAGGAAATTTTGTTAAATGAAGCTCATGATTTCAGTGAATTCTGGATGAAGCTCACAATAAGGTAAAAACAAGTAGAAATGTATTAAATGATAGGTTTTTATATTCTGAGACCCAAACTGACAATTGCATGAGCAATTTAAATAACTTCCCACTATCATATCCATAAAATATGTGTCAACATTCTTCACCAACAAAAGACATTGTAGACTTTCACAATAAACAAGGAACCCAGATGAGGATAGGTGTGTAAAAGGTTTTTTGGTAACAGAATGCATTTGTCTGCTTTCCGAATTGGAGGCGTGGCATAAAACTTACTGAGATGAAACCGTGCAGTATGGAAATATTTTGGGTTTGCATTAATGTGTCAATTCTTCTGCAGCTTGATTCTGATGTTTGTACTTATTTTATGAGCTCTTCTCCATAAGGTAACAGAACTACATCTGCTATTCAATAAACTGTGTTTAAAAACACTTTGTATATTAATCTCTTGACATGGTATCATTCCACTGAACACCAGAAGTAGAAAAAGTACACCGAAAATCAACTGACTAACCAGTAATATGGAATGACTTCCATGAGGACTCTGCAGACAGATGAGGAAGTTTCAGCAAGAGACAAATATGAGACATATGCAACAGAGGTCTTTAAAATCCAAAAGGGACTCACACATGATCATCTGTGATTGTCAAACTGAAGCATTGGGCAGGAGTTCAAAATGATCGTGATCTGTAAGTGAAATTGACTGAGAAGAAAATGAAATGGATATTTAAGAAAGGCCATTGTAAAGTAAGAATAATCATAGAGAATCATAGAATCATTTAAGTTCGAGAAATACAAGGTGAGAAAAACTATTTTACAGCAGTTCTTAAGAAAAGGCTCTGAGATTACTGGGAACCAGAATTTCACTATGCCGTATTTTTATGGAGAAAACAATCTAATGGACATGTTGAAATAAGAATTAAGATTGTGAGATGTAAATGATTCATCTTCTCTACAGAGCAACATTAAAATATCAGCTGGAATTCAAGTTTGGATATTCAGGGTCATAATATGTAGCCTAAATGAAGAGTCTTAATGAAAACATGGAAAACAATGACAAGCATGGAAAATGTAATATATGAGAAAAGAATGAAATTTGTGGTGCCTCTTACCTTAAAGAACAGAAGATTTAGAGAGGTCATGATAGCACCCATCAAATATATAAAAGAGTTTTCCAAAAATGAAAAGAATTATCTGTCTTCTATCATAGCTGTGGCAGATAGGAACAATAGTAAATTACAATTGTTTGGTTGGAGCTCTTTTTTAGTAAATTGAACATGTTCGATAAAGGAAAAAAAAATCTAAAGGTAAGAAGGTAAAGACCAGAACATATTCAACATATATTGTGTGGTCTGTGTCACTCAAATACTGTCAGAAATAGATATACATGGTCGTGCTGGCACAAAATTAGACAGACATAGTGATTTCTAAATTAATGGCATTATTTTCTTATGACTCTTACAAGAATCTAGTGACATTCAGTAATGTGTCAAATTAAAAATAAAAAAAAATGGAGCTCTGAGCCACAGGATAACATTGAATCCAAAAGTATGAATAACTTGGCAAAGAGACTAAACAGATTTGCCTATGACAGTAAGTAAGTAGAACAAGCAGTGGTCTAATGCTATAATGTTTACATAGGATTTCTACATAGCTCAAAAATACACTGGAAAGATTATTTTGAGGCAAGCTTTTAGGCTTACAGATTTCTACATTTGCTTTTAAAATCTTTTAATGTGAAGATACCTTCCAGAAAAATGTCTTAGAGTCCCTACTGTTCATCCTGGTGTTTTTTACCTTTCCTCTTGGTAAAATGTAAGGTTAGAGAGAGAGTATAAGCAGTGCTCTGCAGAAGATCACTTGATGTTTCAGGAATAAATTATTTATCTTAGTTGATGCAGAAAGTTCCATTCAGCTTCCTCTTCTGGAATGGATAAAACATAAAAAACACAGATGAAAATCTGAGAGAAATAGCTATTCATTCAGTTTTTGATTGAGGTACGCACATTTTATTCCTTGAGGGAGGAAAGAGGAAGAAAAAGGAATGAAAATTATAATAGCATATCTCCTCGGCAGATGGTTCAAAGCGATATTGTCCTTCCAAAGGAACTGAAAGAATAATTCTCTGTCAACAAGGGAGTTTGGAGATAATACCGATGGAAAGGCCTCTCATCGCAGAGGAAGTAGAGGCCTGGGAAAGTTGGTGAAAAGAAAACAAGTAATATCAGAAAATTGAATTGGAGGGTGCAGTTACTGGGAAAATAAGAAAAACATATGAGTTTATTCATTATTTTTTCTTGTAAGAAGAATACTTTAGAAGATTTTTATAATTAGACTTCTGTAAAACTTTTGTATTCAGAAATAATATTTGTAAAAAGATCAGTAAAAAATCTGATTGAATATAGGAATTTTTAAAGTAAATACCAAATTCTCATGAGAAGGCAGTCTGAAATACTTTTGAAAATATTTATTAACAAGAGGAAAGCCTGGAACAGGGTGCAAAAACTGTTAGATAGAAATGGAAATTAAAAAGATGCATGCTTCTGAGGTGATTGTGATATTCCAAGAATGGGGTGTCTAGAAAAATTTAGACAAGAATTTCACAGTGTTCATAAACTTGAGACCCAAGCAATGTTTACTATGTTTCCAAGTCTGGAAATAGAACTTAGTTCATTTTCGCAAGTATGTACTCTGAAAAGTAGGACCGGTTCTTTGTTTCCTTCAGTGGCTCAATTTGAATGTAATAAAAACCTATTATTTAGATAAGACACAGTTCCAATTAATGCACATAATTATAAGAGAAGACACGCCTTTCCTGTATTATTATTTTTGTGCATACTATTTTCTGAGCTCTTAACTCAGTGTGGTTAAGACCTCAAAGTGACAGCACTTCCCAGAGTACTTAGAGCCCTGTCAGGAAATAAAAACACAGGGAATTTCTGTATGGGTGGATGAAGATGGGCTCCTGCTTCTGGAGGCTGTGTTTAAAATGTCAGGACAGAGCTAATTTATTCTGCATACCGCTGAGTGACATTAATGTGGCACAATGCCACAACAAATACAGCTCATGTTGCTGCCATTCAATCAGACATATCTGATCTTTGCTACGAGTCAAGCTTACTTAGAAACAGCACCAGGCAAAAATAGCTACGCAGTTTGTTGAGTGGAGTTGCCAGTCTTAGTCCCGGTTGCAGAACAAAGAAAAGACACCATGTCTTTTAACTCACGTAACACTTTGTGTAAACATCAGGCTGTTCTCCAGCTATACAGGTGAGGAGCATTATGTTTATTATTCACCCCAACAAGCATACACTAATATGCTGTTCATTTAACTTCATAAGTGTATGATATATAATATAATTTTATATATGTGAAAATGTATGTATATGTAGATATACATTCAGGGACATATCAGCAGATAAATCTCATCCTAAGATAAGTGTTTCAATGCAATCACATGAATCACTTTCTGTGACTCCTACAGAATAAGATTCATGCCCACATAGCATGAAGTAAATATATCTAACCCCACAAGTGAAAATTTTGAGTTTACTTCAACATACAGAACTACACTGTTTTTCTACCAGTTATTTGTGAGTTTACAAACACTTTGGTATTCATGTATGAAAGAGGGAGTTGCTTTGTGATACTCAGTTTCCTTATTGATACTTCCTGAATTCTTTATCTCCATCTTTATTGGATGGGGGCAGGGGGAGAAATTGTCACCAAGACTGAGGTACTTAATGCCATCCTTTCATCAGTCTTTAACAGAAATACCAGTGATCCTCAGGGCAACCGGCTCCTTGAGCTGGTAGACAGGAGCAGGAAGCAGAATAGAACTCCATTCCAGGAGAAAGTAGTGACTTACTGTGCCAGTTAGACACTCGTAAGTCTGATCATAAGTCTGTGGGGCTGGTTAAGATCACTTGAGGGTACTGAGGGAGATGTCAGAAGATCTCACCAAGCTGCTCTCCATCATTTATCATCAATGCTGGCTGATTGGAGATGTCCCATATGACTAGAGGTTGGCCAAAGGGATGTCATCCACAAGAAGGGCTGGAAGGAGGATCCAGGCAGCTACAGCAAGATTATGGACCAGTTCATCTTGAGTACCATCACACGGCACTTACAGGACAACCAAAAATCAGGACCAGTCAGCAAGGGTTTAGGAAGGGCAGGTCCTCTGACCAAGCTGACCTCTTTTTACGACTAGGTGACCTACCTAGTGGATAAGGGAAAGGCTGTGGATGTTGGCTAGCTAGACTTCAGCAAAACTTTTGACATCATCTCCCACAGCATTTTCCTGGAAAAGCTGGAAGCCCACAGCTCGGACAGGTGCAGTCTTTTTTGGGTTAAGAACTTGCTGATGGCTGGGCCCAGAGAGTGCTTGTGAACAGTGCTACATCCAGTTGGTGGCCAGTCACTAGCAGTGCTCCACAAGGCTCAGTATTAGGCCCAGCCCCATTTAATTTCTCTACTGAATGAGGGGAATTGGTGCACCCTCAGTAAATTCACAGATGACACCAAGCTGCATGGAGGTCTAGATCTGCTGGAATGTAGGAAGAATCTATGGAGGGATCTGGACAGACTGGATCGATGGGCTGAGGCCAACATATGAGGTTCAACAAAACCAAGAGCTGAGTCCTGGACTTGGGTCACAAAACCCCATGCAGCACTACAGGCTTGAGGAAAGAGTAGAGTGACATCTGCCTGGTGGAAAAGGACCTGGGAGTGCTGATCAACAGCCAGGATATGAGCTAGCATGTGCCCAGGTATCCAGGAAGTTCAATGGCATCCTGGCCTGTATCAGGAATAGTGTGGCCAGCAGGACCAGGGAGGTGATTGCCCTCCTGTAATCGTCACTGGTGAGGCCGCAAGTCAAGTTCTGTGTTCAGTTCCTGGACCCCCAATTGAGGAAATGTGAGTGAGTCCAGACAAGGGCAACAGAGCTGGTGAATGGTCTGGAGCACGAGTCCTATGAGGAGCAGCTAAGGGAGCTGGGATTGCTTAGCTGGGAGAAGAGGAAGCTCAGGTGAGTCCTTATCACTCACTACGACTACCTGAAAGGAGGTTGCAGCCAGCTATGGGTCAAGTTTCTTCTCCCAGACAAGCAGTGACAGGAGAAGAGGCCATAGCCTTAAGCTGCACTAGGGGAGGTTCAGGCTGGACATTAGGAGGAATTTTTCATAAAAAAGATTGTCAAACATTGGAATGGGCTGCCCAGGAGCTGGTGAAGTCACCATCCCTGGAAGTATTTAATAAAAGTCTGGATGTGGCACTTAGTGCCACGGTCTAGTTGACATGGTATTTTCGGTCAAAGCTTGGACTCAATGATCTCAGAAGTCTTTTCCAACCTCATTGGTTCTGTGATTTGCAAATGGCTCATAAGCAAATGATACAGAAAGATTATCTATCTATCACTTCAGAGACAGACAAGAGGTAGAAGGACTATCTAGAGATTGTTGGTCTGATGAGTATCTGTTGCTCAGCAGATGCTCACACATCATGTCAGCATTAGTAAGTTCTGCGGCACAACTCACACTATAGGACCCAGCTGGTGTTGAAGGCCTGGTATGTCAACACTACATGTTTTTTAGGACATTTCACAAAATCTAGGGTGGTCCCATGGGCTGAACATCCATTACCAGTTTTGAGAATTTAAGTTTGTTCCTTGCACACATCTTGCATATTACCTATCCATTTAGCACTCACTCTTTCAGACTACATTGTGAGGAGAGTGGCTCCACAATGATGGGGAGATTTGGTTTCAAAAGTGCATTCCTGATCTGACCTAAAACTCAATTATAGTTACACCCAGTGTATTTTGCACCAACAGGGATAGGCCTCTTGGCATACACATTGTGGAATTTGAGTACTAGAATGTTTAAAACTAGCTAAAATTGAACTCTTGCAAGATTGAGGCTCTGGCCAATTGTGTGAAAGGGATGTGTTTGTCTCTGCTAGTGCTCTAAGAACTGCTATAAAATTAAATTGAAATCTCAGGAAGACAAACATGAGGGTTTATATTACTATTGTGCACAGATGCTTCAACTATTTAAGTGCACAAGACACTGTGTCTGTTTATGCCATCAGTCTCCAGTCCCAAATAAATACGATGGAAAGGAAAGAGGAAAGGAAGGGAAAGGAAAGGAAAGGAAAGGAAAGGAAAGGAAAGGAAAGGAAAGGAAAGGAAAGGAAATAGATTTGATCTTTAGACGCGAGAATAAAATCAATGATGTGCAGCTCTGCCTCAAACAGTTTCTTTTTAATTTTTCAAGTCACTTAAATTTCTTTTTATATTTCTTTATGTGACTGCTTTGTGGATTTATTTTTTTTAATTCTATTTCTTTTCTACATTAATGCTTGATAACTGCTCATGCATGCATACTTTATTTTGCTTTTGCACAAGAGAGCCAACAACGACTTTCTATGCATAAAAGAATTGCTGTACAGGTGGTTGTAGGCATCTGCTTCTTCCTGCAATGACTTTTTTTCTTAAATATCTGCAGGGATAGTGGAGGAAGAACAGGAATTAAGGGAAGAGTGTTACAAACAGAACTACAGACCTCCTTCATAAGGTTGTGAACAGGTTACCCTAGGCTTGGCCTTGAACAGTCCAAACCCCTGCAGGGCAAGTTCACTGGAGTGCAATGGCCTGCTATTAGAGGGCTGTGCTTTCTAACACCTGGGCCATGAATGGACTTTCCAGCTAGTAATTAGACACCTCTTGCAGGCAGCAGAAGAGTTCCTTTTTGTACATTGTTTTCAAAGATGGGGGTGGGGATGGGGCACCTAAAAAGCAGAAAGAAAAAAGCTTCCTGCATGGTGTTTCATGTTAGCTTACACTCTGTCAGGAAAAAAAACTGGGATTGAAGTTAGTTCCATATTAAATTTCATAAGGGGACATTCCTGCTGGATTCTAGATTTTTTTTTTTGCTCTCTTAAAACTCAGTATCATATTACAGGTATTGAAAATAAATGTGTTTTGCAAGCTAATGGGTAATGAGGCACTTAAGAGAAATCCCTGGACCCCTACATCTCTCTGGAGCCCAGAGAAGTTAGCATTCATTGACAGCTCCAAGGGGATTTATTTAAGCCTAAAATAAGTATTTCTTTGGACTTAATTATAGGAAGTGCTTAAGCTGCTGAATTCAAATGCCAAAAGGGATTCATTTAGTCCAAAGAGAATCTTTTCCTGTTCTGAAATTAAATCTCTCAGAACAGTTTGAAACAAGCAAGAAAAAAGAAAAGAGAACATTACCTATTTTTTTTTTGCGCCTATGCCTATTTTTGACCGTCAGTTTATCCCTATGTCATAAAAACCCCTGATATTTGGGAAGCAGCTCTTGTTCATCTCCCTGATACTTTCTGAAACAGGTATGACAAGCACTTTTGTTATAACAATGAGAAAACCTCTCAAAGTTCAAAGAATTTAATAGTTTGAAAAACAAGGGGTTTATGGTTTCTCTGTGTTTTCATGTGTATATAGCATCTGTGATTAGCACAGGAATGATTGACTATTGGTTGTCAATTTACAGCTTTATTCCAGTCTCTCATACAACTCTTATTAGAATTTGTGTGTCAGAAATTCTGACAAAGTGCAGTTCCAGGGGCTGAAATGAAACTCACTGACAGCAGATAGCTGGCCCTGATCTCTTAGCAGATAGGAAGTCCCAGTAGGCTGTAATTGCCTGAAGACTCAGTATCCTTTGCAAGCACAAAAAGATCTGCATTGACGGCCCACGCACCTGTAGAGAAGCACAGGTATCCCTGTTTGTAGTAGTTATCAACATTTGAGGCACGTTTTCTGTTCAGTTGAACAATATTAAATTATTATTAATATTTACTTATCTTTCTTGAATTATTTTATGTGGAAAGTAGGACTTAATTGTGTTTTTGCTTAATTGCTTACCTGACTGTTCTCTCCTGACGGAATAAATAGAGGTAATAAATACTATCTCTCTATTTTTCTTAGCTTATACCATTAGGAGTTATCTATCAGTTTTGACCAATGTACCCTGTGTTTTCCAAACCTCCTGACCTACATTTCCTTAATTTCTAAGTCACTCTCTACCTATCTTCTTAATAGTGAAACAGCTATGGTATTCTGCTGATGATAATAAAAGGGACTCTATATAAATACTCTGGTGAGGTAAAATAGGGTGATTTGAATTGTTGTTGTGGTCCTGTCTTGAAAATAAAATGAACTCTCTTTGATCCTCAGGCCTGTACCTGACATACAGACTAAAGTATCTGACTCTGAATTCTCTGAAAATCTCTGGTTTGTCTCAAATCACTGGTATCACATAGCTCTGAAGACTGTATTAACCTTAGCCAGGTGGAAAGGAATGTCTCACCAATGCATCAGTTAACTGAGCTATTCTGTTCCTTCAGTTCCTCAGTATGCCTAAGACAATTGGCTTTCCAGCACTTCAATTTCTCTGAAGTTCTGTCACTACAAGGCATGGATTCTGAGAAGGGGACAAGAGAAAAATAGGGAAGTTTTGACTTTTAGTTAAACACCAGCTCCTTCAGCCCAGCTAAGTACTGGCATAGTCACCTTGGAAAGATGAGCACTGTGTCCCAGAGAATGGAAAAGGTACTCTTCACATGATGTTGCACCACTTCTGTCTCACAGGCTGCTATAATCTAATTTAACAAATGCACATATACATTCTGTTCACTTGATTGGAAAACTAAGGGTTTGGGGTGTTATCAAACCAAGCATATGATGGAACATCTGACATAATGAAGACCTGCTCCCTTTTTTAACTAATAATTATATCAGCTTAATTACAGTTTAAAACACTCATTGAACAGGCAAGTGACAATTCAGTACTGATGGGACTCAAAAAAAAAAAAAAAATCTAGCAAATCAAACTGTATTACAATCAATGAGATCATTGATATAGTTTTTCCAGAAATTTTACAGTTAAAGATAATAACATCCTACATAACTCACTTTGAACATTTCAAAAACCCAAACAACTAAGGTGACTTAATGATTCATATGACTTTAATATTTTGTAAAACATTAACAAATCTGTTCTGCAGTGCGGAGTTTACATGATTGTCAGTTCTTTATACTGCATTTGTCAAGTTAACGTGATTTTGTACAGCAGCTATATTTTTTTACCACAGAGTCTTTTTAGCCATAGAGCTTTGAATCCTGTTAACCTCTTTCATTAATGGTGGTGATTTGTTTCTTTTCTTCTTTGTTTTTAACCTTGACATTCTTACAATGTATTTCTATTATTTATCCTTTTTTTTTCAGACACGTGTGTGTGTGGGTTTATATGTTAATATAAATACTCAGTTATGTAAAAACATACAGATATTTATTCTATATATTTTGAGGAGTTCAATAGATTCTGATGTACGAAAACACAGCTTCCAAGAAGAACCCAGGATTCAGACTGGTAGAAACTAACAAAGTACTGCTGTGGTCAGTGGTGTGAGTTTTCAAGAGAAGAAAAGTCTCCATTAAATATCATCATTTCTTACAGTTATAATATTGAATACTGTATTTTGCATCATAAATATATTTACACTTATTACATGTTAAATAATTACATAGAAACCTATTACTTGTAGATCAGTTAAATTAATTAAAAGCATATATCAATATGAAGTAATTTTACAAACTGAAGCAAAAATTATGGGCTAATAATTTTTCACAGTCAATTTAATTTATTGTTTATAGTAGTATTGTTCTTTCTAGATGGGTATAATCACTGGATGCATGTTTGAAAAAATTGCTCTTCTGTTTTGCATTTCAGGGAAGTTGTGTTATTTCAAGTTCTGGTGTACATTACTCTGTACATTATAGTAGAAGGACAAATTATGTCAAAAGCATATATTCGAGTTTGCTTTTGTTTTCTTTTGATGAATCATGGTATTAAAATTCATTTTTGGAAGAAAAAAAAGAAATCTTTTAAGTTTTTTTTTCTTTATATCCTGGACACTGAACTGCTGATGTTACTTCCTGACATTCTTGCTCTCCTAATTAAGAACTGGTATTTAATAGTATAATCTGTAATTAGCAATGGAATAATTCCACTTTGCAACACTGGGAGAAGCAGAGGGACAAATAAGGGGAACACCTTGGAAGAGCACCACAGCAGCTGCACACTGTGGAATTGCATTTGTAAAATACATAAAAGGTCACTTGGCTGATCTTTAGTGCTCTTTGTAAAATACAGTATGTCCTGTTTCAGGAACCAGGGCCAGATAGACATCTTAAGCAGAATTTGACCCTGTTAGTTCAAGGAAGCTGGAAAAAAGCCTTTACAGAATTCATGTTTAAAATTCAGCGTACCATGCAGATTCTAATTTAAGCAGTTGGCTACTTACAAATCTACAGTTTTAATTACACCAATCTCAGATGGATCAAAAGAGATAATCTAAGTAGTATTCTAGCAGAATTCTAAGCAAACCATGTGAATGAAAAACTAACAAAAATTTTTGAATCCTTCAATTTGTTACATAGTCTACAAAAAAGTACAGCTGTTAGTATTCCTAAAATACAAGCATAAATAGAATCTCTTTCACTTTTCTATAGTAAGGTTTGTCTAATTAATTGAAATATAATTATTTAATGCCAACACTTTGCAATCCATTCACAGATTTAATGTCTGTAAACATGCTGATTTGCAAAAAATAAAGGATAAACATCTAAATCCTGTTTCTAGAGAGAATGTTAATTAATTTTATATTTAATTTTAAACTTGAAAAATGTGAGTAAAGGTACCAGGAAAACAAGAAGTCATAATATTACTTTCAGTGACATAGAAAGACACACTCCTTCTTTTAAAGCAGAAAACCAGGTCAGGATCCAGTATTGAAACACAACATAACAAATGATCAATGTAATTTCATGGTTGTGGATACAGACAAATGTTGTCAACCTCTCCAACTGCTTTAATTTCAGGCTTATCTAAGTCAACAGGCTGGTATTATCCTCTCTCTCCAGTACCCAGTTTAATTCAAATTTTGGATATATTAACTCTATACACTTTAGTGTTTCAGGAAGGAAGTACTGTTTAAACCTGGTATTTTAGAAACTAAGCACATCAATGATTATTTTATGTCAGAAAGCAATAAAGTAATAAAGATTCTCAGCACATTTTAGGTACATTGAAATTATTAAAAAAAATTGCCCACTGTCTTTAACATCAGGATTTTGTCTCATGTTACTTTTGTCTTATAGCTTTATGCATATTTTGAACAATATTGATTGTGCTGTAGAATCTGTTTTCATCTTGCAAAAATCCTGAGTTGCAAAAGGCTAAATTGTCAATGTGATGAGTCAGAAAATTAAATTTAATTAGTACTTTTCATTCCAGGTCAAACCTTCCTGAGGAATCTGCATATTCAGCTCTGCTTGTACTGACATCACAGTGAGAACACTAGCCAGTGACTTCAGTCTTTTTCCTTTCCTTAAGGAGGTTTCCAAAAATGGTGATTTCAGCCATATAATTAAAGTTTGCATTGTCAAAGACATTTATGTGGGGAAAGCTACAAAACAGTTCTTCAGACCAGTTTTTCCCACCATTATGAAATCAATCCTTTAATACTTCCACACTAGCATTTGCTGATCAAAAAGGACATTCTTACTGCCCTCTGATCCTTGATTTTTGATTCAAATTTTACTAGGCCCTAACTCTGTATAGTAGTTCCATTACATAAATTCACATCAAGGTATTCAAGCCTATGTTCAAAGCAGCAGAAACCTGTTTTATCCAGTCCTTTCAGATCTTCACTAATCCCCCAAATAAAAAGATGAAGTACAAAGACCTCTTAACATATATTTGGAGGAAAAAAAACTGAAAAACTCTTGTCAATCTTTTTAACCCTGTTTTATCTAGCTCTGATCACATGGCCTGTGTATATTGTAAACAATTTAATCAGGGATGTTTTGGCTTGGTATGGTTTGGGTTGGGTTTTTTCCCTAATTGCTTTAGAGTTCTTACATTTATTTATTCTTATCCAGAGTAATGGCTTCAGGATTTCCCATAAGAAGGCTGAGACACGAAAGATGATATATCAGGAAATGAAAACTTAAATGTCCCGAAGGAAAACGCATTTCATTTGGGGATTTAGAGCAGATGTTTACATTTTTGCTGTTTTTGAGGAATAACATATGTCTCTTGCATTGATTTGTTTATCAAATACTGATATAGAATGATTGTTCCTGTAGTTCGTAATGAGAAACAAAACAGAAGTTTAGATACCAGAAATAAGAAATACGAAGATACATTACAAACCTTAGAATAAAGGAAAAACAGCTCCTTCGATTTATACCTTTGAGGATTTTTTGGGTTTTTTTGAGAATTGTCCCCATTTTGTAAAAAATCCATTAGTATAGTAAAGCCTAGAAAAGGACAAAATCTTCATGACCTTTAGAACTGTATCATGTTGGGAGGGAGATTTGCCTTCTTATTGAGCAGACAACCATGGGTCCCTAAAGAGACTCATAAGAGCTCCAGGTTAGCAAAATTTCAGCCATAAATGTAGACTGTCTCTGTGCCAAAGACTTTGGTTCAAGTTTTCCTCTTGCTGAAATTCTTGTCAAAACACCTAGTGCATTTCAAGCTAATACTATTTTCGAGGAATACTTCCATGTCCTTTGTGAGAAGAGCAAACATCACCAACCCAAGTGACAAAGTGCCGTACAATTTAATCTTTATCTCTTTTATTACTTATGAATCTCAAGTGAGAAACTGCTCTGAAAAGGCCAAGGTACTCTTTATGCTCCACAAATGTAAAACCTTTTCCTCCCTTCCCTAGAGGAAATTAAGATTTGCATGATGGGAGTACCTTACAGGTTTGTTTGGTTTGGTTCTTTCTTTGGTTTTTTCCTCCCTCTGTTTTGGTCAAGAGAAAGCATAGTGGCTCTTGAAAAGCAAACACATGACTATTTTGTAGATTTACCCTAAGTATTTATCCCATTTTTCTGTCACTCATAACTAAAGGACCACCAGTAAGCTTAGTGCAATCTCTTGGCCTTCATTAACCACATCGTAGGTTATCTCTCCTGAAAAGTCTTCCCTTCTTATCTTATTCTGTCTCACTTCATGGGTTAAGTGCCTTAGAAAATGGGATATTAAAGAAGTAGATTATCCATTCATGGCTGCTTGTGTATTTTCCCTCCACTTCTGTTCCTTTCTTTGCCTTTTTAATATAAGATAGAAAAGAACAAAGAGATTTGAAGGAAAGTCAAGCTAACCGGGTTGAATCCCCTTCACCTCAGATATGCAGGAGTTAAATTCTGCAGTTCAGGCTCTGAAGCTGTTCAATAAATTGAGAAGTGTATGTTGAGGGGAAGAGATGGGGGGAAGCCAAGGAGAACATTCTTTTATGGTGTTTTGTAGCCTCTGGGAAAGGAAAGCATTGCTCTTCCAGAAGAGTCAGATTAGTGCTCTCCTTCAGGCACCTCATCTGGAGAAACTTTTCCATTGCTGGCTATAATCACTGTCATCTGGAAAAGAAGGGAAATGATGTTTTTGTAATGAACAATATGATTAATTTGGAGCTGTCCAGCAGGGTGTGCGCCCACTGACAGTTTTTCATTCTGATGCAGCCACTCTTCCTTCAGTAATAAACCTATTGAGACAATATGGAAAGGCAATTGTTAGTGCTGTGTGGTTTATATAAAACATGAATATGATATCAATGATAAGATTGCTTGAATAGTGAAGACAGAAAAGGGCATGGGCATTTCTTTCTAAGAGTTTTCAGATCATGTGCTTTTGCGCTTTAGGCAGGGAAGGAGATCTATTGATGTAATCATGACAGTTCATTCATTGTAAAGATAAGAATATGCTGGGATTTGATTTTGTTCTTATTGTTACTTAGCTATTATCTTTATGAACAATCTACAGAATCCTGTTGCCTTAAGTTTCCTCACATCTCTAATGCTTGACGCACAGTTAATTCCACTTTTCATCACCAGCCTAGTGAGAGAGGGGAACAGTTCAGTTTTTTTATTTAATCCAGTCACAATCATATTGTTTTGCCTTTGCAGACAGAGAATTATATCTTATTCCATAATTTCCCAAATGCAACAGATCATAAATAGTGTAAGTGCAATTCAGCAAAGTTTTGTACTGTAACATTGTTACAGGTTTAAAACCTCTCATCTGAAAATAAGTAGGATCATGTCTTTTGTATCCAGGATCACTGCAACTGATCTGGTGTTTCTGTAATACCAGGAGAGAATTATTATTTGAAAATATCCTGATATAGTGACACTGTCCTAATTAAACCATTTTCCATATAGTGTTATTCATATAGTGTTATTAAAAAACAACACAATTAATATTCTACAATCTAGGTGGTTTTGAAAAGGAAGAACAGAGAGTAAAATGCTACAATGAAAAATAAAAAGTTTTTCATTTTATTGATGACTGAAGAGTCACAACTTCTGCTAGAGCACTGCTGTATAAAATTTCTGGACATTTCTTGAATTTGTCACTCTAAAGCAAATAAAACCTCAAAAGACTTTGAATGATGAAAAGAAATGCATACAGTGTATGTACACTGCATATTATTATCTGGTCCTGCATTTTTCTGCACAGTCAGATAAGCTTGCATCTAAAATAAATATGATATATTTTCTATTGAGATTTTAGTAATTCAGCGTTTAAATGACATAAGTGTTATGGACAAATTCCAATTTTTAAAAAACTCTTTTTTTCCCCCCCCCCTTCAATCCAAATTCTGAAATTTCTTTTTAGAAAGGTTAATTTATGTGAAAGCTGTGTTGAGAGGTAGCAAAATACCTCTCAAAAAAAGTGGGAAAAAAAAGCCTGAATACGCAGAGGGCTACGTAGGCACATCCCTGCAGCCTCCCAGAGCTCCGCTGGAGTTAATATATACATGCACAACTGGAGGATTAGATACTCAAATAGTGACAAAGCTAATTATTGACATCTTAGTCTCTAATCCACAACCCAGTTTCACACTTACTCTTGCAAGCTTGATTCTGAGTGGACTTTTAAGACTGTAGAAGTATTTCTAATCATATGAATGATTTTTATAGATGAGGAAAGCAATTTTTGGCCAAAACACAGTTTTCTTATACGGATCAAAATTTCCATAAATGTTCAAATCACAATCTTTGTATTTTAATGCTGGTATTGAACATGTGGATCCACTTTGTAGATTGAAGTAATAAAGGAACATTTTTATTTTTAGGAAAAAAATAGTTAGGTATCACTGAAACAGATCATTCAATGATACTTACATAGATTTTTTTTTTTTATTAGAGCTCTGCTGGATGTTTAAATACATCTGAATTAACTGACATGAACATAAATTAAGATTTATAACTTTTAGTCAATTATATGCGTACCCAATTTAGCTCTGACATTTCCATCCAAAGCAGATTAGATAAAAATACTTTTAGTATTTTCCTAATATTTATGATATTATCAAGGACTAACATTTTCTGAAGAAAACAAAAGAATGAAAAATTTGGTTTCTTAAATGTAATTAACATGAAGGTAAATCTTTTTACCTTTTACGGAAAGACAGGAAAAAATTATCTAAATATCATGTTTTAAACTGTTTCATTTAGGCAGTGTCTTCCATTTGACTTAACTTTCCCCTCATTGGGTCTCCTAATCATTGGTTTGTTGTAATATTACCTCTAGGTACTCTGAGTAATTTTTGCTGGGCAGTTTAAACCAGTGATGCAAACTGAGGAGGTGGCAGCCAGGTGCTTCAACTCATGTACGTTTTTCTTTAAGAATAAGTGAGTTATTTTATATTTGAACAAATTTATTTTCATCAAGACATGCAAGGGGGCTGATGGGAGTTGATTCAAACTCTGGTAACAGAATTTTACAATAAAAGTAATTAACAATTTCTCCCTATCACTATGTTGTCTTCCAGATTTACCACCCCCTTCAGATGAATGATGACACCTCATTCACAAGAACATAATGTAATATCCATAAACAAATTTTACAATAGTTATTTTGCAAAAACAGTTTGAGAGGGTTGAGGGAAAAATACTTCAGGCCTCAAGATATTGTATTAGCTAATGTCTCATTGTTTCTCATAAAATTTAGGAATCTTTAAGAGGACGTCTATAAACATTAATCCAAAACCAGCAAGGCCTGTGTGTACACATATTATGTATTATTTCATATTCTACCCAGCAAGGCTGACCACTACTTATCCATAGAGTACTATCTAAACTTAGTAGTTTCAATTCTATGTAAAGGACAAAGAATTTGGTCTTTATCTTTATTGTACTCTGAATGTCAGTGAGTCAGGACAGATTTATTTTAAACTGAATTGATGATTTTACAAGGTATAAGATATTTGGTACTTTAAAACAATTATCTCTATAGGAAAGATCAGTATTAAAAAAATGACACAATACAATTAGGTTGTCATGCTCATAATAGCTCAAGTACTTCTGCACAGGACTGTACTGTGTGGGGTAATTATACCTTAAAATCTACCTAACACCAGCCTGATGCCTCTTTTACAATTATACAGCTGTCAATATTGCAATATTTATCTTTCTGTATTTAGTTCTCAATCTCCATTAGAATCAGAATTCACTCTTTTATTCTCTTATGAGAATCATGTTTGAAAGTGTGTTTGTAACCCTTTTACAATTATTGAATTGAAGACAACTTTTGGAATTAATCTCAGTCATCTCTTTACTGACACTGAAGGATTTGTAGAATCTGAAACTTAAAGAGTCTAAATTATTTTAATTACTGTCTCATTTTCTTTCTGCTTAATCTGTAATAAAGCTTTCAGACTAAATTATTTTTCTTCTACCAACATAATTACACTAAACCAAACCTTGGTTTACTGTAAGAGTTGTTGCAATATTACTTGTACAGATCAGATGTCACCTGAGACCTATTTTGCATACTGAGAAATAAGCAGAGAGTTTACAGTCTAAAACAATCTCAAAGTCATCATTATGATATCATAAGAGGTTGCCAAAGAGGAGTTGAAGGAACTGGGAATTAAATTCATGAATGGATTTTGATACTTATTAATCAGGCTAAGACAGTATTAGAAACTTATGGACCTCTGAAAATTTTCAGAATTCTTTTATATCCTCTAACAAACCATGGAAGCATTCAAAGTCCACAGGAAACTATATTTCTCCTAGTGGCCATACGTATACAGCTGTTCAGCTCTTGGAATATTCCTCAAAGCCTCTGACCCATACCTGACATGCAGTGGGAGTCTCATATTGTCTATTTAATTCTAGGAATAGCACCAATGGTGCTTTCAAGCAGGGCTAGTAAAAGAGCAGGGAGACAAAGAAGTTAATCTACTCCCTCATGTCTGAAGGTCTATTGCCTAGACTTCCCACCCAGGCACTGGTAGCTGATGGTTCACCTATGTCCTCTCCCCAAGCTTGGCTGCTAGTTGGAAGGCAAGTTGTACATCTCATAGAACAAACGTTTTGTAGGTGAACTGTGAAGTCTCTAGGATTGAAACCTTCCATTAATAAAAGCTTTTCAGGACACGAAGACAACCCTTCTCGTATAAAATACACCTTAAGTACCACAAAGTATATGACTTCTGAATGTGTATTGTTTTCTGGGTGATACATAAAGCCTTAACCTATCTTAAACTCTAGGTCCGCTTTCTAACTTATCATCTTCTACCTTTCCCAGCTCAATATTTCTTTTCCCATTCTCCTTTTGCTCTTCATGTCCAAATGCTTGCGATGGGACACCCAAGCTGGGCCCCAGTCCTGGCTCAGTGGTCCCCAATGGTTCTGAGGGCACTCAGCGGTGCCTGTCACTGGCCACAGTCTTGGCCCATTCTACTCAGCCCCTGTGGGATGCTGCCTGTCAGAGATTGCAACTGCAACGTGTGCTGGCACTCATACCAAAAATGCCTAATTGCAGAAAGACTTTCCGAAAAATCATATTATTAGCAATATTATCTATCATTCTCTTCATATCTAATCTTTCAGCATCTCTTAATTTTAATAAGGCTACCTCAGTAGTAGCTTCAAGACACATGGGAAAGAAAAAATGAGAGAACTAGCCGAGGACTTACTTAGAGAAGATCAGAGGATATCTGTGATCAGAGGAGGTATCAATAAGAGGAAACTACCATTGATTGAAAGTTTTTGCGACTTGCAGCATTTCAGAGATCTAGTCTCCCTCCTTCCCCACAAAACTTCACACCCAGATGTCATTAATAGGGCTGAAATTTTAAAGCTGTGGAAAAATGTTTACACCTAAGGTGAAGTAATAAAATTGCATACAGGGATACAAGCAAACATAAGATTATACACTCAAACATGTCTTGTTCAAACAGAATCACGGAATAATTTCGGTTGGAAAGTAATTTTAGGCACATCAAGTCCAACCACTGACCCGGCACTGCCAAGTCCACCACTAAACCATGTCCCCAAGTGCCACCAACTAGAAGTTTTTAAACACCTCCACTGCTGGCGATTCCACCACTCCGCTGGGCAGTCTGTTCCAGTGTTCAACAAGCCTTTCTGTGAAGAAATTTTTCCTAAAATCCAATCTAAACATCTTCTGGCTCAGCCTGAGACTTCCTCTTGTCCTGTTGCTTGTTACGAGAGAGAAGAGACTAACCCCCACCTGGCTACAAGCTCTTTTCTGGTAGTTGTAGAGAGCAGTGAGATCCCCCCCACCCCAAACCTCCTTTACTTCATGCTAAACAATCCCATCTCCCTCAGCTGTTCCTCATAAGACTTGTGCTCCAGCCCCTTCATCAGATTCGTTGCCCTTCTCTGGACACACTCCAGCACCTCAATGACTTTCCTGTAGTGAGGGGCCAAAAACTGAATGCAGGATTCAAAGTGTGGCCTCACCAGTGCCAAGTACAGCAGGACAATCACTGCCTTGGTCCTGCTGGTCACACTACTGCTGATACAGGCCAGGATACTATTGGCCTTCTTGGCCACCTGGGCATACTGTTGGATCATGTTCAGCTGGTTGTTGACCAGAATCCCCCAGGTCCTTTTCTGCTGGGCCCCTTTCCAGCACCTCTGCTCCCCGCCTATGGTGCTGCCTGGGGCTGTTGTGACCTAAGTGCAGGACCCAGCACTTCACCTTGTTGAAATTCATAGAACTGGCTTCGACTCATGAACCAGCCTGTCCAGATCCCTCTGTAAAACCTTCCTACACTCCAGCAGACAAAATTCCACCTGACCTTATCAGTCTCAAGGTATTCAAAAAGTTATTGCTCCTCAACTGGAGTTACAGACTTCTGAACTCTGTTACAGTAATTTCCTTTAGACTGCCATTTTTGAGTAAATAATATCCCCAAATACTGTATGATTCTTAGTTTTTTTTTTTTTTTT